>VUQH01043345.1:0-13572 GCA_015106775.1 Etroplus canarensis | reverse complement strand
GAGAAGATTGATGGATGTAGTGAAGGAGGACATGCAGAGGGTTGGTGTGAGGGAAGAGGATGCAAGGGATAGGGTGAGATGGAGGCAGATGTGGCGACCCCTAACGGGAGCAGCTGAAAGAAGAAGAAGATGATATACGTTCGTATGCCAGCGTTTTAAGGGAATTTGAATGCGTCGGCATAAGCTCGTTGAATCATGGTGTGACAGGGACTTAAGCTACAGGGGACACTAAAATCAGCATGGTGTGACATGGCTTTAAAAGGCATGGTTGGATGAGCTGGGTTTGGAAAACCTTGACAGGCCTGCACAGAGCCCTGACCTCCACCCCATCCAGCACCCTTGGGGTAAAGGAGAATGGCGAGCCAGCCCCTGTGTCTGACGAATGGGCGAAAACCTTCCCAGAAGAATGGAAGGTGGCTCAATACTTTTGTCCATTTAGTGTCCTTATATAAATGAGAAGACAAACACAGTTTGACCTCAAAATAAGGCTTGACGTAATAAGCCCTCGAATTCTATATAACTGTATATACTTTTTTTTTAATTAGCCTATAATCCAGAAATAAATCGCAACCCTGAACTCTTTTCCAAGTGTAATATTTCTGTAAATTCGAGGCACAGATATGGAGTGACCCACGCAGCAGTTAAACGGATCCCATGCACTCAAATTCACACGCGAGCTGGCCTGGAAGTTTCTGGAAAACCAGAACGCCGGCCGGGTGGAAAAGTTAAGGGGGAGACGGCAAACTTCCTCTGCCACGTCGGAGGCCAGCAGCACCACCACCACCAGCACCACCACAAGCAGCAGCAGCAGCAGCAGCAGCTAGCCCACTTCCTCTGGAGCTCCGCGGCGGGAGGACGGGGACCTTCGTGAACGCACTGACGGTAAGCTCAAACTGCTTGGACGTAACTTTCTGGGGTGTCTGTAATTTCCAGCGGGGCAGTAAGCGGCAGTTTTCTGGCAGTCGTGTGAGGGAAGGCGGGAATGGGGCGCATTTTCTTCCTGCTTTCGGCGCTACGCTGAAAACTTCATCAACGTTAATTGTCGCACGTTGCTTCTTTCTTTTTTTTTTTTTTTTGCGCAGCGGGTGAGATAATAACTGCGTATCCAAGTGGGGAGGAATTTAGAAAATCAAGTTCCCACCGCTGCGCCTCTGTAGGAGCGAGTTTACACAAATGGCACTTTTGCAGGGGAGAGGGAACCCTCAGGCTGTGTTTATATTGCTTTATCTCGACTATTAGTGTTGCAGAGTGCGTTATTACACTGTTAGAAAGCAGGTCAAAATGTGTGGAATGAATAGAGGCTCTTTGCTTGCCTTCTTAATGAAAGGGGTGCATTTTCCTCATTCCTCGCATTGTGGTGTTATGCAGACATAGTTTGTCTAGCAAATCCTCATGCTAACTCCCCTTCCTGTGCTTTCCTCCAGAACTACCATGCTGCCCAGACTCCCTTTCTGTCTCCTCATTTCTCTGCCAGTTCTGCTGGTGCGAGGGACCGCCACTAATTCATCCAAGAAGGCCAGCCCAGCACCTCCTCGCCCTCCTCCTCCTCCTCCGAGTGACCCAAGCTGGACCCTAGGTCTGCGCCTGTACCAGGCCCTCCGCTCTGACTCGAGCTCAGCGAACATCGTCTTCTCCCCCCTGCTCGTGGCCTCCTCCCTCGGGGCGCTGGGCGAAGGTTCGGCCGGTAACACCGCCAGCCAGGTCCAGGACCTCCTCAAGCCACCGTCCCCCTCGAAGGCAGGAGCGCAGGTCGGGAAGCTCCTCGCCGGGGCGCTGCAGAGCTTCGCCGAAGCAAACGGAACCAGCTTTCGCTCGCACGCGTCCTCCGCGGTGTTCTCTAAGCAGGCCCCGCCGGTCAAGCAGGCCTTTGCGAAGGAGAGCCAGAGCAGGTTCAGGGTGCAGCACCGGACTCTGGGGAAAGGAGACGCCAAGGCCGACCTGAAGCAGCTCCAAGACTGGGCGAAGGCTGGCCTTAGTGGGCAGGAAGGCGCTCCTTTGGAGGCAGAAATCAAGGCCGGGGCTGGAGCCTTGATCCTGGCAAATGCTGTGCATTTTAAAGGTGTGTAGAAACAGCATCATAGTAAAGAAGAAGTATGAAATAATATGATTCGTCCGTGCATCTAACACCAGAACTGCCAACATTCCAAACTCAGCCACTTCAGGGGCTCATTTTAACTCCTGAAACAATCGCAGCGATGGCAAAGATGTCTTTTTTTTGGAGAAGTTATTGTGTTTATTTTTGCCTAATATTTCTAATCACAAGTAAGATTGGACAAAATAAGCATTTAAAATTAAGTGTTAAAGGTTTTATTAAATATACACTTTATTTTGATAATTTCATTACAGATCGTAAAGGGAGGATATATTTTATAATCACCAATAAACAAAGGGTACAAAAAACAGCACATTAACTAACACGTCTAAGCTATTTCATTATTTTTGAAGAAGAACATTATGGGAAAGTTCAAAAGCAATTTTGGATAAAGCGTGGTATTAGTTACGCTAAAATAAAGCAGGTGCAAAAGCAGTGAAACAGATTGAACGGGTTGTCACCTACATTTTTAAAATTCTCTGCACAGTTGGCAAAATCAGAAACGTATTTTAATAAATTAATACTTGTAAAAGTAGAACCATGAAAGTTTATCACACCGTCCACCTGTGACCTCTCTCTCTCGCTCATGCACCGTCCCCTCTGCTTCACCTGAGTCTGCAGCCCCTCGCCTCCTCGGCTCTGAAACCCATCTGCCTCAGCTACTCCGCTCTGCTTCCATTAGTGTGCCGCATCTGTCACACTGCTCGGTTCAGCTAAGATTTCCCTGCTGCTTTACTCAGCCAGCAACCCGCCCGGTTCTCCATGAATCCAGTCTCCCACTCCGCTCCGCTCTGCTCCACCTCGGTCTGCGGCTTCACCTCCTCGCTGTGTCTCTCCGGGTCTAAAACCGGTTCAGTTCAGCTACTCTGCTCTGGATTTCACTGTTTGCTTGCTTGGATTTTCTGCTCAGAGCAGCTAAGGGTTCCCCCCGCTGCTCAGCATAGTCAGCGGCCCGCTCGGTTCTTCATGCGTCCGTCATCCACTCTGCACCGGCTCAATATCCCCATCCTCAACCCATTCGGCCATGCAACAGTTATTCATCTTTTATCTATCTGCAGTCCCCTATATATTGATCTATCAGTGTCATCCAGCTAGCTCTGGCTCATGATATAGCAAACAAAATGTGTTGTGAGGGCACCAGGCGTGCAACGACTGCTGAGCCCAGCATTTTACACTGATTTCTATGGGAGTCAAAATAAACCCCCCCCCAGCATCTCAAGGTATAAGTAGTCTTAATTTAATTTAATTTTCCCAAAATTCACCGCATGATGAATCACCCTGTTTTAGGAAAAGTAAGAGCCGATGGGGGTTTTATTTCCACCATTACATGATTTTAAAACGGCAAAGGAACCAAAACGACCCCCCTCGGTGGTTGCAGAGTTAAATCAGATGTGAACCTTAATGAAGCAACTTTCTAATTAGAATAAATGCTTGGCTGTAGACATGTAACTTATAAAATAATCTGGACTGAGTGATGCTGAAGTAGATTAGTGTGCCTTATTACGGTGAGTCATTCGAATTTCATTGGAGTTGTTTCCGGCTATAGATGGGAGAACTGCACGCACCATTTTTAGCGTTCAGGCAGCACAGGCAGTCTACCCGCCTCTTTGCCTGTGTCGCAGTGTGTGCCAGCATTCCCACCTGTGTGCAGCGTGCATTTCTGTGTGCGTCGGACTCCAGCTGGTGGACACAGCAGATAAAGGATGATTCTGGGGTCCATCACTGAGAGCTTATTCATCTTCCATTGGGGGGTGATGTGTCATCTTAAATAATTGAGTAACAAGTGTCCAGACTCCCTCTCCCTCGATGTCGTGCCTAACATCTGTGCTTGGAGCGCTCCAAGTCTGCGGTGGCACAGCTTGGCTCAGCTCTGTTCTTTGTGACAGGCTGCGGCGGTGGAAAGTAGTCAATATTTCTGTACGAACGCAGTCGGTTAGAAGCTCCATCTGTGATTTAACAGTTGCATCCCAAAAACATATCCATCTAATCCTCATCTGAGGTTCACTGTGGCACCCTAAATGTGCCAATAAATATTGCGTTTTATTTTTAAGGGTCGGCAATATTTGTTCAGCTTCACTTATTACGAGTCAAAGAAATGGCCTGTTTTCCATTTTTTTTTCCTTGGAATTTAATCTACCATCTCTCAGTCTCAGAGCGCAGCCAACACTTGAATGCCTGCTGACCTAGAATCTCATTTTTGTTTGCAGTTTCCACAAAAGAAGAAGATGATGGTGATGATGTGTTAAATATATCCTCCTGTTTTGGTTGTTCTTTAGCGGCGTTTGTCTCTGTTTTTGTGCTTTTGTTGCTCCTTATCGCAAGTCTGATCTACCCCTGTCTCCTCTCCCTCTTCTTCCCACATGTCTGCTGTTCACATCCTCCTTATCTGTGTCGATCTGCCTCCGTTCCCTCTCCTTCCTCCTGCAGGTATTCGTTTTTTTATTAGGTGCAAAAGAAGGCAAGGCTGCCGAAGTGAAAACAGGGTTGCCAGCAGATAGACAGCCCTTCAAAAATAACATTCCCTGACAGACTATACATTGATAAGCAATTTAATTAATTTTCTTTGTTTGATGTTTTTGACTTCATTACGAAATTAGTTTTTCTGTGAGCCGACCCTCATTGGTTGGTTCATTAATTTTGCGGAGCAAATATACAAATTAGATTATGCGGCAGATTGCAGCCACAAATTAGATTACGGAAAATTGGATTCCTTTAGTTTTGATTTATAATTTAAAAGTGGTCGATAGTTTGCTTCTTACTCTTCCTATGCTGCCTCTGCTTTGGTTCTAACTTTATTTGTTTTTGATTCCAAGGTCTCGAAGCGTCTCATAATGTGTGATAATGTGATGGTTTACGGGTTTTTTTTTAAAATTTTATTTTGTTTTTGGCACTGAACAGGCATCTCCTTCCGTTCCCATTTTTTTGTTTCACTCTCCTTTTCTTCGGTTAATTATTGAAGGGGAGAATTAAGAAAAAAGCTCTTTGCTGTCCCTCCTTCCTTCCTTAGTCTGTACAGAGCTTTCAGAGAAAAGGAAGGTCAGGGCCAATTAGTAGTGGAACATGTTTATAGCACAGAGATGCGAAAAGCAAAGGGAACGGCAAGAGGAACTGGGGAGAGAAAAAAACAGTAAAAGGGGAGATTTCTGGGTGGGAAGGGGCCAAAGAAACGCAAGAAGGGGGAGGAAGAGATGAGGGAAACGCAATGGGTAAAAATGAGAAAAGTAAAGAAAGAGAGGCAGGCCTGCTGAGAGAGTGAAAGAGATCGACTGACATAGTGGAGGGATGTAAAAGGGCCTGCCCTGGGAGTTCCAGTCCACACTGGTTAATGAATTCAGACTTTGTTTTTGCTTTAGACATACACTAGTGACAGCAGAGGAAAATAATACTGGGAAAAGAACAGTGGGGCTAAACTTATAAGGGATAAAGCAACAACACTGGGGAACTAAAAAAATTCAAGACACCACAAAAAGTCCCAGCTTATTTAAACTGTAATAACAGCTTCTGAAACACACTATATGGACAAAGGTGTTGGGCCACACCTCTGAATCAGCAGCAGTACAGAACAGGAGACAGTACTATGATTTATTTGGTGAGTTTGCAATAATTTTGCATAGATGCTGCAATGATTCCTATGAATGGCATCATTTTTCATGGTTTTTCTAAACTTTTCTTTACCACCTTAAGATTTCAAAATGAATGCCACATTAGTTACATTACAATAGGATTTATAAAGCGGTAGGCACTGCAAACATTTTAGCCTGTGAAACAGAGCTGAGTTCCCAATGGCAATGCCAGCTGTCACAACCGAAATGGTAAATGTGTATTTCAGGATGACATAAGAAGGATTACACTTTGGATGTTGTTTATATGAATTGAAATCTGGATGCCGGTCTCTTTTAGGTTTTTTTTTTTGCTAAAGTGGAAAATGTTTACTTGCTTGGTCTGAAAAGCACAATAGCATTGCTTGCGTATTACAGAGTACTTCCATGCCCGAGTCCCGGCTGCCAAGTGTAGCTATCCTGGCTTGCTGCACTTTTCCCATTCTTCCACATGTAGTATATGTGGACTCCCTTCTACTTCTTCAGTACGTAAAGATGGACTAGAACTTTTGTAGCCGTACGCTGCCCCTGTCTGTTCCAGAAAAATTGAAATCTTGGTCCATAAGATACCTCGGTACTACTGATACTAAAACCTACTCTAGCATTGAGCTCATCACAGAAACGGTGCACTGGGAGCTTAGTCGCGTGTGTTTCCATGGCTGACCAGCGGCATACAAGCCTTACGTCACCAAGCACTGCACAAAGTGTCAGATAGAGCAGTGTGACACATGCCTCCACTAGACTAAAGAGCGATGGAAATGTGTCTGGTGGAGTGATAATGTAGCTGTTTACACATTTCTCTTACAAGCGAAAGGTCTCTGGTTCGATACCAGGTGGGGACACAAGCCCCTCTCACCATGGAGGGTTGCATCTGGTGTAAAACCAATGCAGATTAATCTGCTGTGGTGACCCCTTGGGGAGAATACAAGGGAGCAGCTGAAGTTACATTTTTGTGTCCTGTTGTGTAGTGGTTTACACATTCCCCTTACAAGTGAAAGGTCCCTGGTTCATTTCCAGCCCCTCTTGGGATTGGGTTTTTTTTCTGAGGTTGGCCTGGGTCCCTCAGCTCCAATGAAGGAAAATGTTAATGTTTCAGCTCACCAAGGTGCGAGAGATATTAATACCTATGTATTTAAAAGCTTCTGCAAGTGTATTGTGTAGGTGCCCCATATAGTGCACCACAATTACATGTAATGAAAAGCTGATGAGGGAGGAGTGGGAGCTGTCTGCTCACATTGATTCTCCTCTGGAATATGCTTTAAGTTAATGGTATGAGTCATTAGGTGCGTGAGCGCTGTGAAATTGTTTCATTGTTTATTGCTTATGGATATTAACAGGTTCACATTTCAAACCATCTTTCTGCTGCTGTGCAAGATGACAGTGCAGGACCGCTCCACAGAGCCACACACAGAGATCAACAGACTCTGGTGCGCAGGCTGTTGAGGTCATTAAGCCCCCGCTCACTTTGCACATGTATACTGTGGAGAAAAATGTTCATCATCATGACATCATTTCAACAACACGGTTGCCACTTCAGGTAACCTTAGGCCAGTGGTTTTGGGATTCCAGTGAATCAGATTTCTCACAGAGCGGAGTGAATGCCTGTGATGTGTGCATGCATGTCTGGGAGGGAGAATTCACATGTCGTTCTGCTGTGATTTGTGATTGGCTGAGGTCCAGTAGAGCCAGGTTGGCTTCTGGGAATCCCACCAATATTGTTGAAACAATTAGTCGGGAAGTTGATCAACAGATCAACAGCAATTTTAGACCAAGTGTAGTGTACAAGTAATGAGGCTTAGTGGCCTTAGCCTGTAAAAACTTAAAAAATACATCTTCCTTGTCTCTATATCCTTCTAGTTTGAAAATGACAGACGCCTAAGACGTCATGTTCTAATATTTCAGCTTTTGCAGATCTCAACAGCTACCATATGTTCGCTGGTGACCCCAGAATATCTTTCTATTGTATGGATTGACATGAAATTTTGTACAGTTATCCACAGCCTCATAGGGATACATTGATTTGACTTGTTAATTACTTTTTTGAGCCCCTTACCTTTTTGCTTGCCCCACCAGCAGGTGAAAGTAACCATCCCATTTAGTGCTAAGTTGCAGAAACTGAAAATGAAGATGAAGATGAAAGGTAAAAGATATACATGCTTGGCTTTGTGATGGTAGCATTGTCACTGTGGTAACTCACTGGTGCTTAACACTTATATATATGAGGCGGACAGGGCCTTTGTGACTTCATTCAGTGGTTTGAAGCCCTAGGCTGTGGTCAAATAGTCTGACAAATTACCTCCTAATAGCTCTTCCTAATCACTTTCCCTTGGCCTTGATAGCAAACAGCACAAGGTCAAGGAAAGTTGTAGAGAATGAGTTAGGATTCTTTGACAGTTCTTTCTCACATAACAATGTGGACATTGCTGACGTGGGTCTGCTGTGGTGAAAATACCAGGCCCTGAAGATGGACTATAAAATGCGCATTTTAGATAGTTCACTCCATGTGTTCTTATTGTGTTGTTTCAAAGCTGCCTGTGGATTTTTAATAAAAAGGAAATATATAGCCTAAAAAGTGTTTTCCTATTGGAAAGATGATCCTGTGTAACTCCTTCCTTGGTGAACGCTCTCTGGGAATGAGGTAAAATTCCATCCCTCCATATATTTTCTTCACAGCTTATCCATCCAGGCTTATGGGGGAGTTGGAGCCTATCCTGGCTGACCCAATGTAAAATTATTTAACCCTCTGGAGTCAACAGACATGCCGGCGAGTCCACATCACATAAATAATCTCTTGCTTTTATGCTGCATAAAATAGGTGTGCAAATCACATGACCGACGCACAAATCACATTAACTCCAGAGAGTTAATCACAACTATAAAGGCAATAAAACAATAATGCGAACTGAATTATGTTGAACCTTAAACGCACTTGGATCATTTTAATCCAGCTTGCAGACTTGCTTTAAAGAGCCTTTTTTTTGATATAAAACTACATTCCTCACACAAGGCAACAACTTGATAAGATTTTATCACAGCGGCATAATGTGTGGGTTTAAAACAGCCTGTTAGTCAAGATTTACAACATGCACTATATGAACAAAATTACTGGGGCACCTACACGTTACACCTGCAGGAGCTTTTATGATATGCCATTCTAAATCGATAGGCAAATCTATAGGTTCCCCCTTGAAGCTAAAACAGCTTTCAATCTTCTGGGAAGTCTTTATACATGATGAACATTTGTGAGGTCAGATGCTGGTGTTGGATGAGAGGACCCGGCTTGCATTCTGCTTTCTTTTTCATCCCAAAGGTGTTAGATGGGGCTGAGGTTGGGGCTCTGTGCGAGCCAGTAAAGTTCTTCCAAACCAAAGTCATCCAACCATATCTTTAATGGATCTCGCTTTGTTCACTGAGGCACAGTCATGTTGAAATAGAAAAGGGCCTTCCCCAAACTGTTCCCACACAGTTGAAAGCATAGAATTGTCCAAAATATCATTAATGTTCCTTTTCACTGGAACTAAGGGGCCCAGGCCAACGCCAGAAAAACAAGCCCCATAGCATTATCACTCTTCCACCAAGCATTATTGTTGGAACAATGCAGTCAGGCATTTTCTCCTAGCATTTGAAAAATCCAGACTCATCCATGAGACTGCCAGATAGGAAAGTGTGATTTATTACTTCACACAACACATTTTCACTGCTCCAGAGTACAACTCCATCCAACACTTGGCATTGTGCTTGATGGTGTAAGGCTTGCATGAAGCTACTCAGCCACGAAAACCCATGCCGTGAAGCTCCTGACACACAGTTTCTATGCTGATGTTAATGCCAGAGGGGGTTTAGAACTCCACAGCTATTGAGTCAGCAGAGCACTGGCAACTTTTACACACTATGCACCCTAGCACTTGGTGACCTCGCTCTGTAACTTCATGTGGTCTACAACTTGGTGGCTGAGTTGCTGTGGTACCTAAATACTTCAACTTTGGAATAATGTCATGCACAGCTGATTTTGGAATCTCTAAGGGAGAAGAAATTTCACCAAGTGACTTGTTGCAACAGTGGCATCCTATTACAGTACCATTCTCAAATTCAGTGAGCGATTTAGAACGACTTTCACAAATGTTTGTAAAGGCAGACTGCATGGCTAGGTGTTTGATTTCACACATAAGCGACAATGAGAATGAATGAAACACCTGAATCCAATGATTAAGAGATGCAGCCTGATACATCTGTCTGTATATAGTGTATGAGGCTGTGGCAAAACATGGGAAATGCTCTAATAATCAATATTTGCATTATTTACTGCACTTGCCAGTTTTGTTGCTCATTTTCGTGACTCGCTGCATGGGTGTCACTGAAATATGGTATGGGTTTATATTGTTTGGTTGTCCAATGTATCTTTTGCTTACGATGGTAATAAAGGAAGCACTAAAGCCCCCTTCTTTTATGGTTTGAGAATCCATCCAGCTGTTCTTACGGCCGCCACACAAATACTTGCAGGTCACGTTGCTCAGTTATGAACCCTCCTCAGCAAAATTGACTGTTTGACTGCATTCCTGTTTTTGAAGCATTGACCTGAGCATTTTGGCGATTACCGTATTGGGTACTTGGAGCCAGAAGTGACTGTATTTGGACGAGGAAGGGTGGCGCGCAAATTCTGTACATCAGCCAGCCGAGCTTGATCAGCAAAGTGCATCCACAGACTGCAAGGCCGTAAAAAATAGAACACTAAAGTTAATTTTTAGTGTTTTAAACCTATATATGCAATAGACTGCCAACCTGTCCCAAGTATACCCTTCTTTTCTTCTTATGAGAGCTGGGATGGGCTCCAGGCCCCCAACGACCCTGAATTGGACAAGCAGTTAAGAAAATGGAAGAATGGATGAAATTTTACTCATCGAAATTGGAGTACGGTTATCTTGAATGGGCATGTTAGTCGTGTGTAATTGTAGTATTTTTATACACCTACCTACAACTTTTATTTTTTGGGAACGTGAGAAGAAAATTGCACAAAAATGGACCCAATTTTTATAGAGCAGAAGCACTTGCATTTTGTCTTGTTTTTGTTACAGAAACACAGTACGATGTATGTTTATCTGAGCAGAGTGTTCGAGTGTTTTCACTAAATCAGGCAGGGCATGATTTTTCCATGCATCTGTCTTCGTGACTTATCGCGTGTGAGGGATTTCTTTCGGTAAGCAGTAGATTATGGAGCTCTCCGTCTTGTATTTATCTGTCTTTATAAAGTTCTTCAGCTTGCAGATTTCACCTTGTGCTCTGGGAGCCTGTGGTTTAGATAATTTAAAAACGTTATGGACCAAAGACAATTCTGCACACGGTTTTTAAAAGAAGTCTTCAAGCTTTCAATTGAGGCATTTCATATTTTTTTGGCCTCCTTGAACCATAGCTTTGTGAGGTGAAAGCATTGACCTTTTCAAATGATTTATCAATAATGAGAATCATCATTAGTTATAGCCTTAGCCGGCCTCAGGTGTCATTCACAAAGAGTGCAATAGGTACAAGTCATAATCTGTCGACCTCTACGCTCCATCCAATGTCCCCTGCTCTATTGAATGGACCAGCGGCTTTGAGAATGTGTTGTGAGGTTATTACAACAGTAATTCCTCTACTCTTAGCCCCTCTTAAATTGACAGCTGTCAGGAGGTTAGCAGGGCCAAGTGGGATGTGTTGAACATTGAATAGGAGGCAGTGGCCTTAAGGACTTCACAAGCGCTTCAGTACAGCACATCAACTCAGCAGCTTTCAGAGGGGTATACATTTTAATGGGCAGTGCATATCGATGATTTATGAGCAGTGTCAGCCAGTGTCATTTTATATGTATTTTATGACCGTTGCATTGTTTAACCTGTTGTTCACTTTTTCACCTTTTTCAGTCATTGATTGTTTTCTTACAGCCCACCTACACGAAGCATGCTGTATTTAAAAAAGCTTTTTTTGTCTCTTTTTTTTTTCAGGGCTGTGGGAGAGAGAGTTCAGCGAGGATAGCAAAGATCTTCGTACTTTCCTGGGGAAGAAGTACACCAAAGTGATGATGATGCACAGAGCAGGTAAAAAAACCCGCACAGTCTGTCACTGCTGTACTCCTGCCAGAGAATAAATGCAGCGAAGAGGAATCAAGCTCTAAAAGGGCCCAAACATCTGTAGGGTCCAATCTGCTTCCCTCGATTTATCAGTGTGTAGCTTATGATTTATTTAGCACACTTTCCATATTTTATGCCATGTCTTAAAACAACAACAAGGCAGAGTGACTTTCTTCTATGACAACAGTAAGAGATGCATTGTATTCTTTTTTCTTTTTCACTTTACAAGAAAGATTCACGTTGCAGTAGTTTGTTGTCATCCTGTCACATATTGCATTTACTTTATGTATGAAGCTTAGCTAACTGGAGTATTTCCTTCCTGAGTTCAGTTCATTGAAGCAGATGAGAAGTCAGGTGGCACTAAATGACTGCAGTGGCACAGATGAAATGGTGACTCTGGACCAACTTCCCGTGAAGAACTACTGTATTACACTACTGCTGAAAAGAAAGTGTTCCATTACTGCTCTGCTTCTCCCCTTGACTCTCTGATCTTTGCTCTACTCTGTGCCTGCCCCCTGCTGTCCCCTCCTACAGGTTTGTACCGGTTCCACGAAGACACTGACAACATGGTGCAAGTTCTGGAGGCGCCTCTGTGGGGAGGCAAGGCCAGCCTCGTGCTCCTGCTGCCCTTTCACGTCGAAAATCTGGCTAGGTTGGACAAGCTGCTGACCCTGGAGCTGCTGTCTAAGTGGCTGGAGAAGGCCAGTGTAACCAGCGTGGCCATTTCTCTGCCCCAGGCAAACATCACTAGTGCACTCAGTCTGCAGGTCAGTACTTTATTTTTGATGAGATTTCTAACTGATCATAGCAGCAGCGATGGTGACATAAAAGATATCTTACAGTGAGATCAAATCCTATTAATTCAGCTCATATTAACTTGCACTGTAATGCATACTGTGTTCATGTACAATCCTTTGAAGAAGTAAGTACACCCTTACTGCTTCCATAGGAACGAAGAGGGTAAGTAGCAGCCAGGTGCTGCTAATCAGACGCTCTTTTTTTTTTTTTTTTTATTTTTTTTTTTAAAATTTTTCACAGACAAATAACATTTACACATTACACACACATATTGCATACCCTTGCATCATCTTTCAATTCAAATAAACATAATGAAATTGGACTAATTAACAAATGAAAAGGAAATTCAAAATAAATAAAAATTAAATTAATTAATTTTAAAAAACGGGGGGGAATCTAGCACTTTCATTGGTCATAATATTCATATATGGTTCCCAGAGTTTGACAGAGTCTTTTCTTTTACCCTTGACAATGTATGTTAATCTTTCCAGTCCAATACATTCAGAAAGTTCCTTCATCCACATCTTCATTGTAGGAGCGTCCATACTCTTCCAGCATAGTGCAACAGCTCTCCTGGCTTGTAGAATTCCAAAGTCCAAAACTGCATACTGTTTCTGTGTTTGTAGAAAGTTCTTTGAGTATATTCCAGGCACACATAGTTTAGCATTTAAATGGACTTTGGCAAATCAGATGCTGTTGATGATTTGAAAAGCTTAAGTTTTGGCAGTTTTCTGGTCTGGAGCGCTCAGGTGTGTGTATAGCACAATGTCAAAGAGGGAAGACATCAGCGATTATTCCCAAGTGGAAAGCATTGAACACAGTTGCCAGTCTTCCAAGGAGTGGATGTCCCAGCAAATTCACTCAAAGGTCAGACCATGCAAAGCTCAGAGAAATTGCAAAAGAAAAAAAAAAAAAAAAAAAAAAACCCAAGAGCGACATATTTGACTCTACAGGCCTCAGTATGTTAAATGTTAAAGTTGAT
>VUQH01043342.1:0-10194 GCA_015106775.1 Etroplus canarensis | reverse complement strand
AGAGACAAGGCTGAGATGGTTTGGACATGTTCAGAGGAGGGATAGTGGATATACTGGACAAAGGATGTTGAGGATGGAGCTGCCAGGCAGGAGGAGAAGAGGAAGACCACAGAGAAGATTCATGGATGTAGTGAAGGAGGACATGCAGAGGGTTGGTGTGAGTGAAGAGGATGCAAGGGATAGGGTGAGATGGAGGCAGATGATCCGCTGTGGCGACCCCTGACGGGAGCAGCCGAAGGAAGAAGATTTACACATTAATGGAAACTAGTCAAACTTTGTAAGCTGGGTTAAATGTTTCAGATATTCGGGCCCCATCCACTATATATATCTTTAATATTTTGAACTAATACTTGTTGGTTAGAAATCTTATCCACTGGAAACATTAATATATTAATCTAAATATGTGCTTCTGTTTCAACTGTTCCATTCAGTATCGCTTTTAAATGTAGATTGATCATATGATTAAAGGCTGCATGCAAGTCTTTTTTTGTGCATTCAGCCTCTAGCTTGTTTTTTCATATACAAACATTAAACTTGGATCTAGCTTTGCCTATTCTAATAAAATATACTAATTGCACTTAAAAATATACTGTTGTGACATCACAGTATGTTTACCTGATAATTTCAACATCTGTAAAAAGGAGTTTCAAAGGCATCATACCTGAATGCAGTTTGCCCAGTAGCTGACTGCAGAGAAACTTTGAGTGGAAGTGATGTCGTACATCAAGAGAAAGGCTTGGGCTTTGTGGAAGACCTGTTTTGTGATGCTGTGAAACCTTTGAAGACAGTAAAGAATGACATCAGAGGTATTCTATTGAGATTTCCTTTTTGAAACCAACAATACACCAACTCTGCACAATTAGAACATTTGAATTACTTTCACATTCACTCAAAAGTTACTGCCACAATTTTGTAATTTAAGACAATTTGCACAGATTTTCCTGAAGCTTAACTTCAGGATGTATCAGACATCTTTTTAAATGCTATACCTTCATTTGTGTTTTTGGATTTCCCGAGTAAACGTGAATCTAGATGCGCTTGTAGCAAAAACAATATTAGTAGGCTCTTAGAAGCCTGTCCAGTAGGTGAAGTGTTGGAATGACAAAGTTGAACTTGTGTTGACATTCAGGTGGCTTTCAAAAACACTACAGGGCCATTATTAAACTTAGAACTGCACATCTAAATGGCCTTGCCACAGTTGCCATGTATTGTAATCCTACATGACTCCACCTAAAACTCACCCAGCACACAGTACGTGATGTGTGCACATGAGCATTTTCACACTGCGTGCACATTGCATCCAACTCTTACAAACCAGTTCTGAAACTGGTTCCATTTTAGCCTGAAGGAATCTTTCACAACACTCACAGTCTTTTGAGCACATTTTCTGGCACATGTTTTCTATATCCACCATAGTGAGTGAACAGATGACATAACACATATAAACATTGTTACACGTGGAAATGGCAGGTCTTGGCTAACTTCCCAGGTGTACCAATTGCTATGAACACATAGTGCCACCCATGCAGAGTGACAAGGAAGTCCGCCGGACAATGAGACGGCATGTCATTGGCCATCAGAGAAGTTTATTTACGAACTGGAAAAAAAACTCATAAACCACTCCCTAGAACAGTAAGTGCTTCTGGCACAACATTCAAGCCATCATAAACCACAAAGTAACAGCCTGTACCTTTAAAAGAGGTAGCTTATTCTCAGGTTTCCTCAGTTCCAAAACAGACTTCTGTTCTGTGGCTTGCTTTATAAGAAATCAACAAAACTGAGCTTTTAGGAGGTAAAAAGTTTTCAGAGACAAGAATAAGCTTTTCCTATGCAGCTAATCCTGACAAACCCTTATTTTTTTTTACTGATTTCACATATGGGGAAATTGCAAGACTGGTATTGCTAATTTAAGTACATGTGTATGTAAGTTACAATTTTGATACTTGCTTAAGCAATTGCACTTTGTGATGTAAGGCCACTTCGCTGTGAAAACCCATGCCATGAAGCTCCCAGCACACAGTTTTTGTGCTAATGTTAATGCCAGAGGTGGTTTGAAACTCTGCAGTTATTGAGTAAGCAGAGCATTGGTGACCTATGCACCTCAGCACTCCCCATACTTATGTCTATAAAGTGTATGCTACAGATGATCATTCATAAGCCCTGAAAATTTGAAGTGCTTCAATGATGTAGTTAGAAATAACTTTAATTTAATTTATTTTAAATTTTACAGAATGGGAGGACATATAGTTTGTGTACAAAATTTGGTGAAATAAATGATATGCTTAAAAGGACGAACTGCAGTTTTTTGTTTATTACATCATAGAAAAGCAAACGCGTCTCTCCCAGTGTTTGTATATTCAGGTGAGTTGCTTATTTACAGAATTTACGTAAGATCAAATGTGAAAGATAACCTGAACTCCAAGGCTGAGAACTGTAGTGTAAGTTGGACTTTGACACTATCACACATAACACATCGACTGACATTTATGACATAACTTTTTTGTAATTCTCCTGCAAGGCAGTATGCTTTGAACCAACCATCTACATGCACGGTAGTATCTATGCTGGACAAGACAGACTCCTAAAACAATTTCATAAAAACTCAAAAAGCAGTTATCACTTACATTTATTCTTTCTAATACAGCTTGTTTTCCACAATAATTTATATGCTTTGAAACATAAAAAATTTGTCTCAGTGATAAACTCTAAAAGAAAAGAGGATAGTTACCTTTCTTGTCCTGCTGTATCCCATAGCTGTAGTACCACAGGTTTTCCATCAACAACAACAGGCCACATTAGGGAATCCAGGCCTACAAAGAATATTTACATGACATCACCATGTATATTTACACACATCTGTGGGAGTAATAGTAAAGTAAAAATCAGGATCTTACCAATTGAGGCAGGTATATCTAAAGAAAACTTCCCACTTTGAGCTCTTTTCATGAAGGAGGTCTTTCCCACACTGCTGTCTCCAATCATCACCACATTGTAACGCTTTGATGTGGGGTCTGTGCCTCTGGGATTACCCACTGAAATAAAAATGTCTGATCAAACATTTTAAATTTATTATGAAAAACTTCTCATTACCGGTTATCTCCTGTGACTCAGCTTGCTTTCTTACCCAAAGAAAGCTGCGTTTGACTCTGTGGAGTCAGGACGATTTCAGCATTGCAAGGTTGGACTGAAGTCTTGTCCCTGTGAAACAGACAACCAAAAATACTTCAGATTAATGACATATACGGCATAAATGAGCCATACTTTTTACAAGGTTGAAGCTGTTAGTTTTCAGAATTTCACAAACTTATATTGGCGTTTGAGAAAATTCTATCATTTGCTGTGCAATGAACATCTGACAGGGATTTCAAACATTCATTTAAATTGGGATTATTTACCAAAAAAGTGCATTTAAAGCTCAAATCATATTTTCTACTCTTCTAAAAATGAATAACCACATCCAATAAGTAATTTAATGATAGAATATTAGAAAACAACAGCAAGCGCATTTATAGCAATGCATTTCTCAGGTTCAGGATTATTAAAATGTCTCCTAATGGAAAAACTGACCATGATTAAGGGACTGGCTGGGGAAGCAAAAGCGCCATTGACACTTGCAGTATGAAGAACAACTTCATTGTTCAACCTAGATATCCACCAATGAGACACTAACGGGCTGGACTTATGGTCATGGTTCAAACCAATCACAGTTCCTAGAAATGGGGAGTGCCCAATAAAAAACCTGGGTGGCACCTTACTTTGCTCTTAAATAAGAAGAGTGTCAATGAGAGGTGGAATTTAGGTTTGCTATACACATCCACTGCAAGAGACAACTTTGAAACAAAAAATAAAAACTTAATAAAAATAGCTTAAGATGTATGTAAAAGCTTATTATTTAAAAAAAATCTATATTTGAAAGAAGGAAAAAAGGTAAATAAAAAAAAAAAAAACTGGTTTAAAACCATGAAAAGAAAATCTACAAGACATTTTGGAACCACTGTGGAAACTCATTAGTAAGAGGAGTCCTTGTTCACTTCCTGGAAACTAACGTTTAAAATCGAGAACCCCAAATTCTTCCCCCTTTTTCCTAAGAGAATTAACATCAAAGTCAAAGTCACTTAACTTTGTCAATTCTATGTACATGGCATAAATAGAATTGAAATATTAAATATATTAAAGTTGGCTTGAACAATAGTTCTCCAGGCTTTCTGAAGGTATTTCAAAGTTTTCTTTGGATACTGGCTGCTTTTTCACTCATTTTCAATCCAGTGGCACTGGCATAGTGTGCACCGTATTCTAAAAAAAAACATCTGAGGAAACGGGACAAGTGAAGGACAGAAGGAGTGATGGGCCTTAAAAAGAAACTCTCTACAGGAGATAAACAGTAACTTAAAGTCATGTCCTTAAGAAACGGGAGAAATCCAGCAAGGATCTGACACAGGACGTGAGAGCTGAATCTGCCCTTCAGTTGATCCATCTACTGTTTGCTTAAGCCTCAATGGAAGGGTGGCTGTCAAGAAGCCATTCTTAAGAAAGGGAAAAAGAGTGGAAAATCTGTGGAACTCTGCAGAGTGTATTTTGCTTGCTACATGATCAGCAATTAGTAAAAAAAATTGTATTCATTGTTTCCTGAGCAAACATGTTGATGTGTTTTAAACAATAAATCAAGCTAAATTTTCTCAACATTATAACTGGCTGAAATAAATATAAATTTACTCAAGCTTGAAATTGATGCTTTTAATTCATCAGGAAGATTTCATGACGTTTTTAGAACAGCCTTTTCACACTTATAAAAGTCACATCAACAAAAACCAGCAACAGAGACGTGGAGATGGCAAATATTTTCCTCGCAACACACACCTCTTCAAATTCTACAGAAAATCTGTGGAAAATCTGCAGAATTCTGCAGGTGCAGATTTCATGTGGGTCTGCTGATTGCCCAAGAAGTTTGAGTACAATTACAGTAGGATTTGAGTCAGTTACTTTATTACGAAACTGTAGGGTTTCAGTCTGAGGGAAAAATAAGAATACCTTTAACTACATACAATGCTTTATCATCCTGAAAATCTTATGCAAAGCCGCACCTCCTGTTTGTTGTGACTGATGTCATAGTTGACTCTTAACTGCATACAAAATATCTCCAACAAAGCATAACACTAAATAGATTAGAGTACGTTGTAACAGTTATGTAGTTGTTCTGAAAACTGGAACGGAGATTTGTTTCTGAGCTACTTTGAGTAACCCAAGCAAGAAAGTCAACACTATATTGCACTAAGGTAATTAGGTAGCTGAATGCTGCAGGGTTTATTGTTTGTTTTTAACCTCTGATGAATCTATGTGTCAGACCCACCTCACAGCCCTTGTGTGCTCTCCAGTCTTGGAGATGCCAGATGATGGTTTCTTGTCACTTTGTTCAACCTGCAGAGACAAAAATAGGACTTTTTGTGCTTCTGAGTCAGGATCACAGAATTTTTCATGAGGTGACAGTAGAAAATATTCTGCTTTGATCATTTCTTTTATCTTCCAATAATAGATGACATTTTGATGCATACTGATTGTGCCTTTCTTTGCTTGTCAAAAATATTGTTCATTTATTTTAAGTTGACATCTTGAAAGTCATTATTTGTTGATCTCATTCAAAGTCCGCATCTTTCAGGTTTCCAAAGAAGGCAGACACTTTTAGGTTCTCCTTTATTCTATGTGAAACATATGGGAACCACATGTTCCTCTTTTTAGTTCAATGTGTTATTATGCTCTTGCAACAAACATATGACCAGTTAGCAAGGTGTTTACTGCAAATAGGAAGTGCAGCACAACATAGAATTGCCATGTGAAAGAATACTCAGTTGACCAATAATAATCATTAAATTCAAGTTAAAGGCAAATTCAGTAGATACCATGCCAGTTAAATATCTAATTAAAACATAGTGCAAATACTTGTCTGTGCATCAGTTTGTGTAAAAATGGGAAAAAATTGGATGTCCACTAGATAATTAAAACAATATTTTGCTGCTTACCTCTGAAATTTTGTCCAGACCCAGAGATTCTTCTCTATGCACTTCAGTTGTTTTGACTGTGCCTTCTTCTGTGATACTTCTGACATCCCTCTCATTTTGATGATCTGTTCTTCTTCCCTCCTCTGTTTGGTGTTCTGCATGTTGATGTCCACGTGACTTTCGGTTAGATCCCAGTTTTCTTCTCCTCCCTCCAGATGCTGACTCTGACACTACATCCTTTTTGGGGGAAGTAGATGGAGGGTAATTTGTGGTCTGTCCATGCTCTGTTTCTACTAGTTGGCCTTGAAGGATGGTATTTTCTTCAACTGTTTGCTCAGCCAGAGGTTTAGATTGAGACTCCACAGCATGGCTGATTTCCACTGTTTCAAGTACTTTCTCTTTTCCTTGTTCGTTGCCACTGTCTTTGTGTTCTGGATGAGGCTGAAACTCATTTTGTTTGGTTCCAGGTACACTCTCAGTCATTATAGCTCCGGTGTTTGTTTTGCTCACTTCTGCTTCATTATCTACCTCCTGCTTTTGATGCAAGTCTTCTTTGGCTCTGGATCCAAGATTCCTGCGAGTGGAGCCCATCTTTCTTCTCCTGTTGGCTGAATTTGAATTTGGACTTACATTCTTCATCTCAGGATTTTTATCATGAGCTTCTTCATTCGACTTGTTTGGCTTTTTCTCATGAGAATCTTGGTCTCGTATTACTTTTATGCTCTCTGGTGTTTCCTCATCACTGAGTGTACTCTCCCTGGCCTCGCTAAAAGACACCAAGTTCCCTTCTGTGATGCCAGTGTCTGCAGTAACCTCAGAATCTGGTGGCAGCAACTGATTTATGGAGCGTTTACTCCTTCCTCCAACCACAGCGGTTATTGGGGTCTCAGAATTCGTAAAATCATCTTGCTGCAATGGCTCCACAATAGCTTCCCTTACATCATCTACCTTAACAAATAAACTGAGGATTTCCTCACTGAGAGACGCAGACTGTTCTGGAAGAGCAGCCATTAAATCTTCTATGCCTGGTATCATATTACTCTCTGCACTGCTTTGTAAAGAAGTGGCTTCATCAGTTTCCTGTTCTTTACAAATAGCAGAGAGTGATGGTTGCGCGTTTTCATTTTGTTGTGCCTCTACAGTTAACGGTAACTCTTCCACAACATCCCCCTCTACATTAAAGTCACTTTCCTTGGTTTCACCTTTGTTTTCTGTTTCCTCTTCATGTTTCCTGTTGAGCTGAATCCTGCGAGTAGAACCCATCTTTCTCCTCTTCTGTTTGGAATTCATTGGCAAATTCCCTTTGTTTTCTGAATGAGTTTCTTCTTGCTGATTGTTACTTGTGTCCATTGTCACAGAAATTCCACTTCCATTTGATGTATCCACAGCTGGTTCTTCTGCAATAGAAGGAAGCTCATTTGAAGCCATGTCTTGGACTTCTTGTCTCAGGTCTTTGTCAAAAGATAAAGCACTCGTGTTTTCAACCTGAAACGTCTTTTCTTTGTCAAGCACTTCCACAGACCTAGAGCTCACAATGCCATCATGATACGAAATATCTTCTATGTCTGAGTCATCTTTTAAAACTGAGGCTTGTGGTGATTGCATCAGATCCTTTTTAACTGTGTCACATCCTGTAAGTAGATTTAAACTTTCAGAATCTTCTTCTTCCCATGTTGTCGCTGTTGCTGGTGATATTTCATCAGTATTGAGGGTTTCATCTCTTGTGGAGCTTTCTGCAACTTCACCTTTAAGTTCCTGGTCAGCTTCAAGAACGGAGTCCTTGACACACTGTCTTCCTTTATTTCTTCGGCTTGACCCCAATTTCTTTCTGTTCCCTGCACGGCTGAGGGCTGTATTAACTTCTCTGATGCTCTGAGAACTATCCTGGGGTTGGAAGTCCAATGAAATATTTGTGTCTGATGAGAGTGTTTGTAGAGAATATTTGCTCTCTGTAACTGAGGTGTTATCAGTTTGGTGTGTTGCTTGCATTTGTGCCACTTGTTGCTCTTCGTGCACCTTATCTATATCACCCTCTGACTGGTGAGCTCCAGTGACATCAGCTGGGGTGCAGTGCTCATCTTGTTCCGTATTTGTAGGGACTTCATTTTTCAGTGGTAAAAATGTTTGTTGCACAACAGTGCATTCAACTTTGCTACCTTCTGGGTGGGTGATTTTTTCAGTTTTTATCTCAGTTGTGATCATATACTCTGTGTTTTCTGATTTCACATGTGTCTCACTTAACAAATTGATGCCCTGTAGATTTCTATCCTCAGTTAGAAGTTCTATGTTGTCATCTCTTTCCCTGTTTTCTGTTCTGTCACTGCCCTTCATTTCTTTCCCAACCCTCTTTTCAGGTTTTTTGTGTACTTCAGTGCTGTCTTTTTTTGTATATATCTCCATTCTGATTGGACTCACCAAGTAGTTATGTAAATTTCCATCCTGCCTTGACAGTTTTGTGCATTCATCTTTTCCCTTGCTCTCTGTATCTGTTATAGAGTACTCATTGGAAAGTTGTTTATCTGGGATCTGTATCAAATGTGACTGGTCAAATCCCTGTTGGTCAACTGTAGGATCTGTATGTACACCCACAATTGTTAAGTCTGGAGTGTGAACAAGAGTGCTGTTTTGTACATCTTCTTCTTCTTCTGTTTTGGCAGTTTCATTATATTCTGTAGGTTTATGATATGATTCAGTTGTAGAATCTTTGGTACAGTGTTTTCCTTTGTTTCTACGGCTAGATCCTAGTTTTCTTCTGTGTCCACTGTGTTGGAAGCCTGTGTTGCTTTTCTCATCTATGCTCAAAGAATTTTCACGAGGCTCCGAAAATACATTTGTTTCTGATATTAAGAAAGAGGATTTGTTCTGTTCCATTTCAGAGAGTTCTTCCTGATTATGTGGTTGTTCAGTCTTGGGGTTTAAATCATCCTTTACTCTGTCCTCAGACACTGGGCCTAGCACAGTTTTCTCTTTATCTACATCAGAGATTCGTGGTTCCTCTAAAAAATTACCTTCAATTCTCCCATCTACGAATTCTAAGTTCTTTCTGTTTGAGGACTGCATTTCTTGTATTTGTGATGGCTTAGCCTTCTCCTCTGGTAACTTCTTCACAGTATCCTTTAAGTTATGATCACTGTCGACTTTGTCACTCTTAATGTACTCATTCTCCCGTAATAATTCTTCAGGTCTTGTCTCTCTTGCTGAGGTTTTGATCGCTTCAGGGTTTTCATCATGAGTGGCATTTTCAACTTTAAATTCCTTAACATGCTGTCTTCCTTTATTTCTACGGCTGGATCCCAGTTTCCTTCTGATCCCACTGGAGCCAAAGGCAGTGTCAGGTTGCTCATCTATGCTCACAGTATTTTCCTCAAGTTGGGATTCAAAAGAAGTATTTATTTCTGTCAGTGGAGTTTGGAGAGATACTCCAATGTCTTTACCTTCAGAGGTGCCACCTTCTTCAATTACCTGAGTCAAAAAGTGATGTGCACCTTGTTTGTCATCAGCAGTTGAAAGTTCCAGTTTGGCTGCAGAATCATCAGGACTCTGCACCATCAGCTGAGCCTGCAAAGTGTCCCTGATTTCACTTTGGCCTAAGTTTTCAGGAACAGTTGAAGTGACTTGCATAGCTTCATCAGTCACAGACGAGTAATCATTTGGCTGAATTTCTTGTGTTTGTGTAACTTTAACCTCCTCTTCCTGCCCTTTCTTCTCAGCATCCTCTGAGTGGTGAGCATTTTTGACTTCTTCACTCACAGCAGTGTCAGAGTTATCCACTCCTTCCAACCCAGCCTCAACTGATTCATCAAACACCACTTTAAAGTCTCTTTCATCTTGACGTTCTTGAAGATTTTCACTTTCAGGAATTAAACTGTCCAGGTTAATCTCAGAATAGCTTGTTGTAGCCTGGTTCTGGACCTCAGTGGAATAAGCAGGTGTAGACACAGTAAACGTGGAGCTGTCATGTGGCACAGACTGAGGGACATCATGCTCGCTCTCTTGGAAAAATTCTTCAGGTCTTGTTGTCTCTGTTTCTGGAGTTTGTATTGTGTCAGGGTTTTCATCACGAGTGGCATTTTCAACTTTAAATTCCTTAACATGCTGTCTTCCTTTATTTCTACGGCTGGATCCCAGTTTCCTTCTGATCCCACTGGAGCCAAAGGCAGTGTCAGGTTGCTCATCTATGCTCACAGTATTTTCCTCAAGT
>VUQH01043339.1:0-15316 GCA_015106775.1 Etroplus canarensis | reverse complement strand
CTTCTTCCACATGTTTGCTGTGTACTCCACATGGCTTGTGGCAAACTGCAAATGGAACTTCTTATGGCTTCTTATGGCTTTCCTGCCACTCTTCCATGCACGACTAATAGTTGTCCTGTGTACAGATTCTCCTACCTGAGCTGTGGATCTCTGCAGCTCCTCCAGAGTTACAATGGGCATCTTGGCTGCTTCTCTGATTAATGCTCTCCTTGCCTGGCCTTTCAGTTTAGTTGGACGACAATATCTTGGTAGGTTTGAATTTGTGCCATACTCTTTCTATTTTCGGATGATGGATTGAACAGTGCTCCGTGAGATGTTCAGAGTTTGGGATAATTTTTGATAACCTAACCCTGCTTTAAACTTCTCCACGACTTCATCCTTGACCTGCCTGGTGTTTTCCCTGGGTTTCATAATGCTGTTTGTTCACTAATGTTTTCTAATCTAATACGTAATTAGAAAGAGATGTCATAAAAGCTTCTTTAGATGTAATGTGTAGGTGGCCCAATACATTTGTCCATACAGTGAATGATTGATATTTCCCACTTTGTAAGTGGTGTCTCACCAGACCACTATTGTACTTGGAACGAATGTCGTCTTCCAGCTATCTTCAGTACAGTTTACTGCAGCCAGTTTTGACTGGGGAAATAGCCAACATTTTAACCGTGTTTGCTGGGTAGTGACTTGTGCTACTCAGACTGATCACATACTGTAAGTAAACCACTTTTGTCTTTCAGTTTTGCGGCTCATCGGAGGAAGGGACCAGACGAGGGATGGGGGTGGACATCTCTCTGCTCAGCTGCCAGTATTTCCTGGCTCAGATCCTGGTCTCTGTGGCGATGGGACCTCTGACCTCACTAGTGGGTGGGGCCCAGGGAGTGATGTACTTTGCAAGCCTGATGTCATTCGTGGGCTGCCTGTACTCCTCTCTCTGCGTGGTGTACCAGCTGCCCCCCCCTGAGGGTGAGCCCCCCGAAAGCGAGACCCAGCCACTATTGGTGCACATTTAGAAATTCCTCGTAATTTATTTTACCTCACACACACGTACACACACTCACTTACTCAGCCAACGGCACATGCTTTCACACTGTCTCTTAGTGTCTCACGGTGTTGACCTTCACAGCACTGGTAGTGACAGATGCTCTGTACATCCTGCCGCACACTGTACAGCACAATTTCATATATTGTTTTACACCAATCAGCACTGCTCCTCTCAGAGCTAGACAGACAGACAGACAGACATTGGCCACCACTCTAATTTGTGTATACATGACCAGTGTGTTCATACAGTGTGTGTGCCCATGCATTTTTTCCTAACTTTTGCAAATGAATGTGTGACCTCTTTGAATGGGTGTGTGTGACTCTTGAGTGACTTCTGTGAGGATAGATACGCCTAAGCTGTTCTCGTGTTTGATTCTTTGCTGTAAACTCTTTCATCATTTTTCTTGCTCGTTTGTTGGTGTTTAGAATAGAAGTGTCAGTATACGCAGGCTAACTATAGTTTTTCCTTCTTTTACTTCCTTTTATCAGTTGCCTAACGTCTGCATGAGCTACAATGTAATCTCTTAAAGCCTTGTGTTAATGTTTTGTTTTGGTCATATGGCCAAGGGAATGTCTACCTGCCTGTTTCTCTGAGTTAGCATACTACACCTTAGGCAGGATTTTCTGACTAATTGAATGTGCTGCCAGTAGCCATTCACACTCACTTCTCATTCTTCTTTATTAATTCAAGAGCTCTCATTGCATAATTTAGCAAACACATACTTAATATTCACGTGAAGCTGAACTACGCCTAATCACAGTCCTTAAGAGCTTCACATTGTCCACGTTTTAACAGCGAATACAAACAACACTTTTCACACTATCCAGTCATTATGAGACTTAACCAGTGTGCTATCCCCAAATTTCACAGTTTGGTGCTGGGTGACTCTTAATCAAGTCCCAAATATGAGTACAATGCCAACTTAATCATCATAGAGCCATGTCTAATAGGATGAGACGCACATGCTCATATAAAAAAACACAGAGAAATGTGTACTGGTGGCTAATTCTGTCTGGGCCCTCACTAAGCCATGGACAGCCCTGTGAGCTGTCACCCTACTCCTGGCCATGCCATTGTAATAATGACAGTGATTCTTGTCATTATCAGGAAGAGGAGAAGTTGAAACTGGGGTGTGAATCAGCAATCAGTCGGAAACCGAACAAAACAGAAGAAGAGAAAAGAAAGAGAAGACTCATGTGAACTATGGGTAACCCTGAAGGTGGACAACATTAAAAAAAGACTGTGGGGGTTCACAGAGCCAGCAGCAAGTGGTTATTATCATCATTAGGGCGCATGCTTAAGGTAGTAGGCTTCTGCTCCACTATGCTCAGTCCATCAGTACAGTATAGTGATGACTTTTCATTTGTTAGCCAAGTTCCTTGCTGGAAGTTTTCATTCATTTTTCATCCTTAAGAAGCCATCTTCATCAGTAAAATGGGACATATGATTTCTTTTTTACATCTGCTGTGCCATGGCAAATGGTATGCTTTGTCTGTTCAGCCTCAACACAGGCACCAAGCCTGATTTCAGGGCTTTAACAAGAGATAAACTTTAATATATGAAGCTTTTCATTGTGTTGGTTTCAATGACTGAGCACCTCAGCAGAATGTCCGTAATTGCCTACTATTAAAGCCTCCTGGACTGACCAGATGCACGCCATGCTAACGTTTCTGAGGAAACAGTAATTGTATGGATCATGCTGTTGCAGCTTGCTTGAGAAAGTAAACACAGTTTTTGTGTTATATGGTAACACCTATTGCTCAATATTACTGTAAAAGCTACTTTTATTCAGGGTTAAGTTAAAACTAAAAGGATCATTTTGCCATGTTTGACTCTGGCGTCAGTTATTTTATTGTACACATCTTTTCACTTCCTTTTGACTTCAATAATTATGAGCTGAATTTCTTGACTACACCACAAGGGGGAGCGAGTGCACATAAGAAAGTAATCCAGTGATTCTGTTCACCCTTTTCCATTACCAAGTGAAATTATTCCTGCTCCATCCTGCATCTAAGCCAGCCATTTTCCATGTAAAGAAAAAAATGGGTCAAGTGACATCATCCACTTATAAAACCATGGTTTTAAAAAGCACTGATCATCTATTAACAGGTAACAAATACAAACACACCAGACATACTTAAGTAAAAAGACAATTTATTTGTTAATCAGAATATACAAAGCAGTGGCTGAAGTAACTGAATGTCATTCTGGTTCTGAAAAAGGCAGTCTTGTACACAAAACTGAGCTACCCAACCATAACATAACACTCATTGAAAATGTAAGAGAAACAAAGTATAAATGGTACAAACTTGCGTGGAATGCATACAGAACAAATGACCAAAGCTTTAAGATTTAAGAGGGGTTAATTAACATTGCAAAATCCTGCCTCCACAGAAAACAGGGGGGTTCAAACAATCTAATCATGGAGGTGCAAGACAGAGCCCCTTTATTCATTTGCACCATCTGCTATGTTAACAGGGCAGCCAAGGATTAAGTAGCAGCTCAACACAAAATATTACGCCTTTTAACTAATAATGCTAACAACTGTCCATTATCCCCTGCTTAAAACTTATCTTTGGTCCTTTAAGTGTATCTGAGAGGTCAACATGAGCCTTGGAGGTGAGCAGCTGCCTGTATGTATGAATCATCTGGTCAGCACTGACATAATAGAGATTGTGCTTCTAACATACCGATATCAAACCTCAGGAAATGAAAAAAACTGATCTCATGGCGTGGCCCAATTTTTACAAGTAGAAAAAAGCTCATTTTAAAGACCAATAAATAACATTTCATTAAAAAAAAAAGGATGCAGGGCCACTATGTTTCAAGACTCCAGTGCAATGTGATAACATGGGAGCAAACAAAAAGAAATTTCTCTCAAAGATACAGAAAGCACAAGCTCTATAACACAATGTTGACCAGGCTGGTAAGACAGTGCTGCAAATAAGTAGCAGGGTAGAGACTTAAGCCTCCACTTCTGCCTCTTTTGAATCCCCATTTTCCTCTGTCTTCTGCTTTTTTGTCTCCACCGTTTCCTAACGGAAAAAGCAAAAAAAAAAAAAAAGTGACATTAGCAAAGGCCATGACACAAGATTAGTCAAGAAGCATTAAAATCGTACACTTCAGCCTGTGACTACCCACCTCCTCCTCTTCAGCTGCACGCTTCACAGGCTGTGCATCAGTCTCCTCAGCAGGGGGCGCCTCCTCGTCATTCCCTATAAGGACAGTTTGTCACTTCAGAAATTACAGCCTTCATTTCCAGTGTATTAACACATCGAGACTCTCTTGTATTCGGTCAACAGCAAGATTTTTGAGGTCAAGGACACACAAGACAAAAACATCCATGAGGTAAACCAGAAGAATATATGGACAAATTTACACACAGACTTTAAGAAAACACTAATAGCACTTTACATTAACTTACCTTCCCCATTCTTGTGCTCCTCCTCTGTGGTTTCTTCCACTTTGTCACTGTGTTCAGCACCATTCTGAATGAAGCAGAGAAAATGTCAGTCTAGTAAGGTATGTCATGACTGGGCTTCAGTTATGTAAACAAAACTGCTTGATTATGAAGAATTTTTTGCAGGATAACATGGAACACAGAATCCCAAGCATACTTGAAATAATCCTGCCTGGAGACTTGCATGTACAGGCTCCTTTGGGGATACTTAAAAAGGCATGTGTACTGAGCTCTTATTACATCCCCTGAGGACTTGCAACCAAGCTCTGGGAAACCTCAGACTAGAGAAACCAATGGACACGTCCAAAAGCTTGCTAGCGAACATCTGTGCCATTTCACAACCCAAACAAAGCACAGTGTGGAAAGCAGCTGAACAGGAGGGGGAGGCGGGTACAGCGACACCTGCATGATGAGGAGCGCTAAGACAAAAGGCCATGAGGCTGGTTTTCGTCTCCAACTTACTGTGCCATTGGCAGGTGCGTCCCCGTTGTCGGTCTTTTCCTCCACTTCTGCTTCTTTCTTCTCTTTCAGCTCCTACAAAATAAAAGCCTTTGATCAATGTTGAGTTCAGCAAAGAGTTAATTCTCAAGTGCCAAATGTTCCTCCCACGTCTGTTTTTAATTACAGCCTTAGATTAGACAAAAAATGAGACACAAATATAAAAATTAATCGGCTTTTATTGCATGTATAAAAGCGGCTGCTGGTCGTTTTCACCCCATGCCGCGCAGTAACAGTAATGTTGCTGAGCTGTGGCTTCCCGCCCACAGCAGCAGCTCCGCTTCACCAGCTGCACCGTTTGTGCCGCTTTGTCTGCTCAACGACACGTTTTAAGCAAACCATAACGCACACATTTCAGTTTCCAGTTACAGCAATTCGCTTTCGACGGCGAGAACTACTGAACAAAATCCCCTCGGAGGAGCGTGGCTTTCGGCGAGCGAAATTTCAAGATAACAGTCATTCAGGTAACTGTTTTTTCCCGGGTTAGTTACTGTTTTAACTTACACTAAGTAAGATTAATCACAACCCTGACTACAACCGCCATTTTTTTCAACCAGAGCCAGCCAAACCAGTTACTAAAACATAAATACTACAACAACTTATAGAAGTTCCCCAAATCTTTCACCGCGACGGCTCAGTCGGAAAAAAACCTGAATGAAACGCACCTTGGCTGTAACCTCTGCAGTTGCGGTTGTGTCAACAGCTGTGTCGGCCATGGCTAACGTTGCGTATTAATTTAGATAGTTATGTTAATATTCCGAAAAATATGTTTATTTCTTGTCTCTTTGCCTCCGTAAAGGTAGTCCAAAGACGCCGAGAGAGAAATGATGTCTGCCTGCCTCCGCTTTTCTCAGAGCTCGTTGAAAATCCACTCTCGTTGGATACAGCGACTCGATCCCGCACCCGATTGGGCAATGTCGACCACCGGGGTGTTTGATTGGGGGACTCTCTTGTCGCTCTCATCAACACGTCCCACCTCCCGGCTATCTCACCGTTGATTGGTTCATTTTTTTTAAAGCGCTGTGCGCTACACCATAATTCTTTTTTTTCTACTACCCTCCAGTTTGGTTTTTCATCTGAAATGTGAACAATGGATGCGTGTTGTTAAAGTTATAATAATCATTAAGAGTCCACTACATCTGAATGTTTTTTGATGCAGATGGATTATAAAGTTTACACACATACACAAACATGCAGGGGCAACATCTTTTGTCTCAGCGATCTTTCTCCGCATAGATGGGGTGTCAAATTACATGCAAAAGGAGGTGAAAGCAGGCGGGCACTCCTCCTTTCTATATTTAACACTTTTAAGGAAATGTGCTCATGCTTGAGTGTGCTCACACATTCACCTTTTTTTTTTTTTTATACAAGACCTGATCAGTGTCACTGCAAAGCAAACTACTTAAGCACACATCTTAATTAAGGGCACAGCTGTACAATCTAAAGGGCAACATCATGCCTGCACACCCAAACAAAAAGAGTCTGACATCTATCTTAAAATTAATTATTCTGGAAGCTATTGTGATGTGTAATTATGATTAGATTACTCATCCTTACAATATTGCTTATTTTGATTAAAAGGTCATCAATTATTAGGACTAAATGGACAAAATGCAATCTGTTCCAGTCTGTGTTTGATGCAAAACTGGGAGGGGAGATCCCTTAACCGTGTGAGCTTATCAAAGACAGTAATAGGGTGTGGTATGTGGTATAGTAACAATGTGTGAAAGCCTTTACAGCACTCGCATTAAGTTATAATTTTTATTACACTGTCAGCAGTGATATAGATTTCATATTTGTGGGAAAGTTCAAAGCTCACCTGCGGTAGAATCTTACACAATATTATTATAGTCACTACTTCATATGCGCAATATGGACAAAAATATTGGGCCACATCACTTAATCATTAAATTCAGGTGTTTTGTTCAGTCCTGTTGCCACAGGTGTATACAATCAAGCACCTAGCCATGCAGTCTGCCTTTACAAACATTTGTGAAGGCATCCCAGTGTGGTACTGTAATAAGATGCCACACTGCAACAAGTCAGTTTGTGAAAATTCTCCCCTACTAGATATTCTAACAACACTAACTTGGGAACCACAGGAACTAAGCCATGAAGTGGGAGACCATGTAGAGTTACAGAGCAGAGTCGCTGATAGCTGAGGCGCACACCGTATAAAAGTCACCAACACTCTACTGATGCGATAACTGTAGAGTTCCAAACCTCTTCTGGCAATAACACCAGCACAAAAACTGTGTGCCGGGAGCTTCATGGCATGGGTTTTCATGGCTGAGCAGCTTCATGCAAGGCTTACACCACAAAGCACAATGCTAAGTGGTGGATAGAGTGGTATAAAGCATGTTTGTCACTGGACTGTGGAAAAATGGAAACTTGCTCTGTGAAGCAAGAAATCGTGCTTCTCTATCTGGTAGCCTAATGGACCAGCCTGGGTTTGGCAAATGCCAGGAGGGCATTACCAGCCTGACTGCATTGTGCCAACTGTAAAGTTTGATGGAGAACAATAACGCTATGGGGTTGTTTTTCTGGGGTTGGTCCAGGACCTTTAGTTTGAGTGAAAGGAAATCTTAATGCTTCAGCTTACTTACTCATATTGGACGATTCTATGATTCTAGATTTGTAGGAAAAGTTTGGGGAAGGCCCTTTTCTGTCCTAGCATGACTGTGCCCCGGTGCATAAAACAAGGTCCTTAAAGACATGGTTGGATGAATTTGGTGTTGAATAATTTGATTGCCCTGCACAAAGCCCTGACATCAACCCTATCTAACACCTTTGGGATAGAAAAGAATGGAGATTGTGTGTCAAGGCTTCTCCTCAAACATGAGTGTCTGAGCTTGCAAATGCTCTTCTGGATGAATGGGCAAAAATTTCCACAGACACACTGTAATCTTGTAGAAAGCCTTCCCAGAAGAGTGGAAACTAATATCTCTATTAATACCTATGGATGTAGACTGGGATGTCAAAAAACCTCCTGTAGGTGGCCCAGTGCTTTTGCCCATAAATTGCTTATGCAATTAATGAAAAAATATGCCATGCACCATGTGAATACTAGAAAAGCACTCACAGAGCTCAGACCTCCACCAAGCGGCTCGAGCCTTTGATGTGTCTACGTTTGTGCACATGCACACACACACACTTTCTCGTAGTCAAGATATGTGAGGATGTAAGACGCCAAGCAGCTCATTTCCCGCATATTCTAACTTACACCTAAAACTAATACTCCTACATGTTTATGTCTATCATAGTGCCTTGGACATCAAAGGCATGATCATTATAGTGCCTTTGATGTCCAAGACATGATCAAAGGCACTATGATGCACACACACATTTTCTCGTAGTCATGATATGTGGGGACATCGGTCGCATTTAAATTATAAAATCCTGATCTCATCACCCGAGTCTTCCCAAAATTTAATTACCTCTTCCTTTTATGAGGCCGAATCCATAAAAAAAATTTCAGCCAAATCCATTCATAACTTTTTGAGTTATTTGCACACAAACAGACAAACAAATGCCGACAAAAACATATACCTCTGGCATCTTGGCAAAGGTCAACAACAGAATATGTGTCAGGGTATACAGTGTGAGATGGAAGCCATTTAACTTGAAGATGCTTCTGAAATATTACCATAGTACTTTCTATAACTTGAGGTGTAACTGATAAAACAAGATTTTAAATTCTTTTTCCTCATAATTAAGAAACTACTGAGCTTGTTGATAAAATATGTGTAATGAGTCAAACTATTTGTGCTCTACTTCAGAACAACAGTGAGGTGAACTTTTCTGTCATCACTGCAGACGCTCATTGAACAGTTAAACCAAAGGAAGTGGCAACACACCACTTTGTGGGCCCTGAAGTCTGTAATTGAAGCCTACATCTGGTCAGTGCCTCACTGTCAGTTGAATACAAAGGAAAATATTTTTATCTCAGGTAAAATCTACACATTTTGTGCCATTACACTCTAAGCTACAACTGAAATCCTCAACTTTTAACAAAATTGTTTGACCTTGAACAGTCTTTGCCATCCTGCTCATATTTGATTTTAATATAACATTTACCCGTCAGAGGAACAGTGTAATTTCCACTTGTTTACTCCATTTTACACGCCATTTTTGCATGCGCTTCATATGAGACATAATTTGGTTCTGGATTTCAAACATTTCTAGAATGTCTTACTAATGTTTGCATCTTGAACTTGTCCCAACACACCCTAGCACAATATCTTGACACAACTGTGTCTTTACCCTCTAATTTTAAGTCCATCCAAAATCTAATCCCATGCTGCTTCTGTTATCGTCTCGGTGCCATGCCAGAATTCAAGCCACAGATTCTAAAGAAGCCTTCAGGGTTTGTGTTGTCATTCACCTCACATTCATCTGAAATGTAATTATAAAGAGTATAATTACATAGGGAGAGATCAAAGGGTTGCATGTCAGTCTACAGGCTCGTTACTTAAAGATTTATTTTCTATTTCATGCAAGGGGTTTTAATTATGTTAAGTTCATTGCTTTACCATATTACCTGGTAACTGCAATGATACTGTTGACTTATTGAGTGAAAGATCAACAATTAATATAAACATTAAGCAAAGCATCAGATGATTGCATTAACACAACAGTAGTTTTTACAGTGTGGCTAAAAATTCACGTACAATGCTGCAAAGAAGGGCATTCAGCACACTGCTGTCCTTGAATTGGGAAATAAATGACCCTGTAGAGAATCCAGAGCATTGAAGCAGGAATCCACAATGTAATGGGCTCAATGTGTGCAGAAGCTAGTGTGAATCCATGGCAGGAACAGTGTAGCAGACTGAAAAGCAGCAGAAGGCATTACTCACTCTGTTTCTGCAACTGGAAAATGGGAGCAATCAGAGAGAGGGGGAGTGTTTGTGAGATCATTTCCTGTCTTTTTTTCCTCATTTGCCTACCTCAACATGTTTCCATGTGCCACCAATATGCTAGAGAGAGAAAAAAATCCATCTATGGGCAGTCTGTGCATTCTGCGTGTAAAAGAAAAGCCCAAACATCAAGTTTAAATAGGGCAGTCAAGCAAAAAGTTATAACAGGGATGTAGTGATTTTCATAAACCTTTTATTTGCCAGCAACTGTGTTTACCACACTTTCCACAGGAGCAGGAAAACTTTTTATGGCACTGAAAATTTTTTGAGACCACATAAAGTAATTCTGTATAAAAGCTTCTTTGTGTTCACAGTGAGTCATGTTTGAAAATAAATGAAATATTTTGCACCCATTCAGCCTTTCCTGGGAAAATGTTTCTTTGCATGCTGAGCCTTTACCTGCTGGGGTTGGGGGATATAAGATAAAGGTTGGGAAGTACAGCAGGTTAATTTTACCTTAATTTCTTGAGGACAAAGAACTGACCTGACTTGTGGAATGTCAGCGCTTGAGGGAAGAACAAAGTGGGGCCCATCACAGAGCAGAGGTCAGGATTAGGAGGGGGAAGGGTCCCGATAATTGGAAAGATTGGTGGGGGCAAACTGAGCTTTTTTGTTTTTGAACAGCAGTGTCCTGCATGGCCTGGTTGCTGCTTTCTGGTTCTCAGGCAAGTCTTGCCAAATATAAGGACAACATAAAGTTGACTTCTCACTGGGACTTAAGTGCACAGTGACAGACTAAGTGTGAGTGTGAGAAGGTACAGTCTTTAATTAACACAATAACTACTGACATAATTCCCAATAATGAAAACATATACACTCATACTAGTGCTGCAAGATTTCATACTGTGTTTACTGTTTTATTCCTTGTGTAAAAAGTAAAACATTCTTTAGATCTTTATTTTATGCTACCAAAAATCAGTGATTGCTGTAGAATAAATTTGTTTACATATCACGGCTGTTTCTAAAGCAAAAACATTCAAAAATTGAATTATTTTATTGGAGCAATACCTTAACATCCAGTGCAGTATGCAGCAATATATATATATACCCAACATGAGGGAAAAAAAGAGGTTAGAATCAGAATCAATACTTTATTGATCCCAGGGCGGAAATTGCATATCAGTTTGTTGAAAGTATAAAATAATTATATGAAAAACCTGTACAGTGTGCGACTCAAGGACACAGATAAACTAAAACTTATCAGTGCCAGTGTGGAACTAAAATCCTCATACTGTTGATATTCTCTGGGCAGGGGTGTGTCAGGAAAGTGGTGGTAGTGGTGGTGGTGGTGGTGGTGGTAGTGGTGGTGGTGGTGGTGGTGGGGGCTGCTCCCACCTTCTACTTAGTAACCTCTTGGGAAAGTTTGCTTGGGAAAAATATATATTCCCCTACCAGTCTGTGAATGGTTGCTGGCTGTCACTAGGTGAAATCACTCGCAAAGAGGTATACCCTACTGGAACAAAACTTCCTTGCGATCTTTAGTTGCTAGCACATTGACGTGATTGCCCATAGCTTGCATGGAAAATGTCAGCTTGTCTGCAAACACTTGTCAACTACTGAGAGTGTCACACAAACTTGGAGCTGGGCCCCTCAACCAGCCTGCTGAGAGGTGTTGGTCGCAAAGTTTTGTTCGTGAAACCCTAACCCTAACCCTAACCTGAGAACCAGAGACAGAACAGCTGCTGGTGTTGCAGTTGCCTGGAGCTAAGAGAAGCTGGCTGGAGCCAGGGGCAACTCTCTGTCTCGAAACAGTAAGATCTCCTTGTAGAGTGGTTTGCCACTCATCCACTCTCCTATGACCAGACAATGCGCAAGCTGGAAGTTACGGTTTCTACTGATGCATAGAACCTCAGAGATTCAGAGAGCCTTTAAACATTGTAACTGACATGCAACTAATTTTTTAATAATCACCTGTTCAAGTAGCCTACATAAGTGCATCTTGCATGCACAAGTCATTACATTAACTACATATGTTGCATAAAAATATATTTTTGTTTGTGTTTTTTCTGCTGTGTTCAGAGAACTTTCTCTGGGGATGGTTCTGTAACATGAAGACTATATATGGCAAAGAGCAAGCTACTGGTCCGTGATACCTAGCTACTGATCTGGGTTCATTCAGCAAATGGTTGCACAACCAGGCACCAAGCACCTAGAGAATCAAAATTTGCATTTTAGTCCTTTAGTAGGTACTGGAAGTCACAAGGGTTTTGGGATGCTGGGGATCATAGACCAGTCTCTATAGGCCTGTGGGACTGGGATCTAACTTAATACATTTACTTGAGTGCTTTATAGAAGCATGAGTTTAATGTAATTGTACAACTTGTGGTTATATGTTATACTTTCCGCTTCTACTCTACCATACACTAGATGCAAATATTGCCCCTGTCTCTGGGTTGTTGTGGTTCTATCCAGTGTTCTGTTAGACTGTAGGTACTTTGAGCATTTGGAAAATGGTAGAACTAGGTTTTCTGTTGGCCTATACACTCTGATAGTCATGAATTTATTACTATTCAGAATGAATAACGATTGACTTTTTCCCTGTTTGTGATAATTATGAGCGTACCATAAAGATGCAAGGTTATGAACACTGCTGCTATTGACTTAATATCTGGTGAAAAGGTGTGAAGTAAATTGAATAAGAATGATGTTTTCTTAAAATGAAGTAAGTAAGTAAAAAAGTGTCTCCTATCCAGGTGAGGGGAAAACAAGTACCCCAGAGAAGATTATATGGTTCAGAGTGTCATTATTAATGAATGAGAGTAGAAAAGACTGTAATCAAGGCATTTGGGCAAAATAGGCTTTCTAAAATGTGGTTACCATTAAAAGAGTGTATTGTAAACCAAACCATGATGGCTGCTATTTTTTGTAACAAACCACACACACACACACACACACACACGTATGTATGTGTGTGTACATATGTGTGTGTGTGTGTGTGTGTGTGTATATATATATATATATATATATATATATATATATATATACATATATTCTTCTTAAAAAGACCCCAAAGTAAACCCAGGATATGCAAAAGAGCTGGCTGGTAATTGTGCCTAAGAAAGCTTATGGGCAAAAAGATCACCTGGGGTACTCTAATGGCTAGGGTTCACATCTGACTCCTGGAAGCACTCAGAAAATCGATAATTGAACAAATGTATGGTCAGATGACTTATGTGCAAATGTACTGTGTATCAACATTGCAGAGGCAAGTACACCGTTAGTTTATTCTGTTTATTAGGAACTCTTCATGTAAGTCAAAACTCTTCAGCTGTCTATGCACTGTCTCTGTTTGCTGTATAATGTTCCAGGGCTTCCTGTTGCTTTCTTTTCCAAATAATTATCACAAACGGAACATATTGACCATTTTCAGCAAATGATTATTCCAGTGAAGAAGCAGCAGGACTTGCTGGCAAATTAAATTACAGTGCAGTATAACACAGAAAGGATGCATGACTGAACAAGCACAGTAACAGAGAATGCGAATACAGATGTGTATGACCCCTTCACATAGTGTGTTTTGGGGTCATACACATAAATCAGGAAATTGTGCTGTAGTTAAAGTTCAAACAAGTGAGGACACTGTGTACTACATATATATGAAGATCTACAAAAATGTGTCTTGGGTTTCCTAAACCTAAGACACAAGTTCCTTCAGCCACACCACTTGAGTTTAACTTGAACTCTTCTACCTTATTTATTTCACCTCTGTAGCTCCACCCATGTAACTGTCTGGCCAGAGAAAAGTGGAAATTTCCAGTAATTCCTGCTGCTTTGCAAGTAATGCTCCTCCTCCTTTTCGTTTCCCGCCTTTCACTCTACCTGCTCTTTCCTGCTTCACTCTGGCCTCAAGACCTCATGGCTCCATTGCTTAACCTTGCGGCACCCAGCAGGTTTTACTCTGCATACTGAAGAATATGGCTATTTCTCAAAGTAGTCTCTTTTTTATATTTCTGGCATAATCACTGGTCTATAAAATAGTGTAGGTTATTATAATAGATACCTCATGTTTCTCTAAAGATGTCAAAGATTAGAATGCTTAATATCCTTTTCATTCTGAAAGACTGGCAGATTGAAAATTTAAAAATCCCTTTTAAAATGTGTTATCTGCACTTTTCTTTCTGTGAGAGCCTGCCCCCACTCTTTCTGTGTTTACTGTTTTGTATCTTTTTGCTTTTAAGATAAATATTACTGGTAAAATTATGTGTAACTATTACATTAGATCTTGAATATGAACAAGCGGTAGTTTGGGATCACAGAGCAGATGGTAGATTTGCATTTCTATTTCTTTGGCTGATCTGATATTCTAGTGCCTGGTTTGTCTCAGAGATCCTCCAAAGCATGACTAAAACTGACACATCATTTAAGATTCATCAAATGTGATGAGCACTATGGTGATTATAGAGAAAACCTTGGTTTCATGGAGATATGACAAACAAGCTCGTATCTGCTCACTTGTTTACAGACTGGGAATTCAGGCTATCTCTACGGTACATGTGTGGTTTTATAACTTCCTCTTTATTTAAGAACATTGTACAACCTTCTACATGATGATGTTTGATGTAAAATCAGTTTGAATAAACTGCAAATAAAGCCACGAGACAGCTGGAGTGAAGAAGTTTGAGTGTGTTGATGGCATGAGGCACACTGACCTTAGACCCATTGTGAAGCACCAACAAAGAGCCATCTGCACAGCAACCAAAGCTGAGATGAGGGACTTGCACACAGAACGACAGGGGGGGGGGGGATCTGGAGAGCATTAAAAGGCAAACAAATTAGTGATAAAAAAAAAAATTAGGCTTGATCAGCTGGATGATGTATAAAACATGAAAACAGCCAGAGTAACATCTTTGCACACAAGAGGAACAAAAAGATGCACAGCATATCAACCCAGCGAGTACACAGATCTCTTTACTGCTCGTAAAGTGGAAGACGAGAGATGCAGGCCTAATCACTCAAGAGCACATTTCCTGCCTCCTGCATGATGAAGCCAACTGAAACTGTTTGAGGCTAATATTTAACTCAAAGCTGGTGGGTATCTCATTCATTTCCCCAGAAAACACACAAGGTGTATCTGCACTGATCTGAACTACAATAACACCTGGGTTTAGTAGGCTATCATCTTGGATGTGAACAGCTTTTATAGAGCAGCAATAGGAGTAAGTTTCAAAATGGTGATAACAAAGACAAAATGGTGTCAGGGACATCTGTAAAATTCACAAATGTTTCACAGGTAAGGCATGAGAGTCAGGATTGCTTAGCAACAGCAGTAAAAAAATTCTTGCAGCCTGTGTGGTAGCAGAGAAACTGGCCGTGCTGCCACCCAGCGGTGGCCTGCCAGCATCTGCAGGTGGATGGCACTGAACATGTTAAAAAAAAAAAAAAAAAAAAAAGGAGGGGAAAAGA
>VUQH01043334.1:0-11728 GCA_015106775.1 Etroplus canarensis | reverse complement strand
AAAATAAAAAAAAAGAATCCTTTTTATTACTAGGCCCATCATTATTTTTCAACCTAACTACAGGGTTAAGGAAATACTTTTATAACAAACACCAAACTGTCTTAAAGTTGTTTAATAAAGTGGCTCAGTATGAATTATTATTATTATTATTATTATAATTACTATTGATTCTAGACACGTCTTATTTTAAATGCAAACATACTAAATGATACATTTACTTATATATAATCTGATCTGTATTATTCATAAAATAGTATTTTATACATACTGTACAGTATTTCTGTGGCATTATACACCTGAAGCTAATGGTTCATGATTCTATTCAGGTATTAAACCTTTCTGGCCTGCAATGGGCTTCTAATATGGCAAATTAAACTAAAGCTCAGTCATTCAGCTATGTTTTTATGCATCCATTTATAGGAGTTTTGACACAGATACAGCAATAGTTGTGAAAATCATTAGCATGTGTGGTCTTGCTGCTTCTGGCTAGATTTTATAGATTTTTTCCCCCGTCTGTTTCTGAAGCTCTTAAGCTTTGCAAGGATACAGTTCTGATGGTGCTGATTATCTTGGGGGAGCCTCTGAATCAGCAGGATGTCGTTCCACCCAAAACTCAGAGCTTAACAAGCCTTCACCTTGACTGACCTCGCCTTCACCCCTATCACCACTCCCTTTCATTAAGGCACTAAGTGCATCAGGGCTGCATTACATGTTATTCCAGTGGGCCAGCTGTGTATTACTTTTTTTTCTTTCCAGCCTTCATAATTAATTGGCCATGATGAGTGTAGAGATGGATATTAATTGGTCCATTAGGGATCTTTTAGACTTCATGATTAACATGGGTTTGACACATAACATTTTTAATGACTCACCCTAAATACTATGAGTCAAGTGCCTTTGCAGTGACTCTTGGCCCTTGGTGATCCTGAGTATTTATCATTCCATAAAAAATCATGTACTATCTATTCTGATTTTTTTCTACCATTTTGGCTTGGGGAAAAAAAAGGAAGTATGAGTTCTCTAATCAATTCTCAACCACCCGTTTCATTAAAATGAAGCCCAACACATAAGGTATGTTACAGACGAGCTAAATTAATTTACAGTTATTTAGTTTTATAAGTTTGTCAGAAATGTGTAGTGAAAGTAGAGACTACATTATTTTACTTATACTTTATTTACTAAGTTGAAAAAAGTTGATGATTTTGACTGCATACTATTATTTTTTTTTTACTATTGATAGGTGTCTATCAATATACTATATAAACAATGCACATCATGAAGTTATACCTGTTTTTTTAAGAATGTCTTCAATATTCCCTTTACATATTTAAATAGTCCTTAATTTAATTCAATTTTTAAACACATTATATACAATAACTGTAAATTCTTATGATACATACTGCTAATGGTATACTACTTAAACTTTGGCAGGTGGCACAGTGGTATGAGGGTAAGCACGATCACCTCCCAGCAATAAGGTTCTGGGTCTGAATCCACCAGTCAGCTGGGGCCTTTTTGTGTGGAGTCTGTACGTTTCCTCTGGGTACACCAGTTTCCTTCCACAGGCCAAAGACCTGCAGGAATTAGGTTAACTGCTAATACTAAATTGGCTGGAGGTGTGAACGTAAGCAGAAGTGTACCCTAATAGGCTCCCACGACCCTGAATTTGATAAGTTGAAAAGAATGGATGGCTATAAACAGTGGCTTATTTTATTTTGCATGTCTATTTGTGGACCAGCATGATTAAAATATTTGTAAAACCTCTATGTATATATATGTATGTATATAAAGATTAGCACTTAATGCTGGGAGATGGATTTCACCATTAACTGTCCACAAAGGGCACAGTTCAAAGAAGATCATATGCAGAGTGGTCTCTATGGATCACAATACTGGGTTGTAGATACAGAAGACAGTAAAGAGAAATGAAACCTACATAAACATACACAAACATATAGACATGAGCTGCTTGCCACACTTGGAGTACGTGGCAGCAAAATGGCAATCCTATCAGCCACAGGAGCTGTTGTGGCTGTGTACACCCTGTCATCTTGGTACACCTGCACCAGTACCAGCACAGCGCTAGGCACCCCGCTAACAGCTATCAACAAACTTATCCAATCAGTCCAATATGATATTTATTATAGCGGGAGACTTTAATCAAGCAAACCTGGGAAAAAAGTCCCTCATAAATTCAGTCTTTATGTGACATGACCCAGCCAGAGGGTAAAATATACCAGACCATATTTACAGCAACATGGATAACGGATAAATAACCTTTACCTTCCCCCATTTGGGCAAGCCTGACCCCCAAGCACTTTGTCTCACACCTGCATTTAGATGTCTCATTAGCAAAATAAAGCCTTCTGTGAAAGACATCAAGACTTTGCCAGAAGGAGCTCCCATTTACCTCCAGGACTGTTTTGAGTGCACTGGGACCTATTTGCACGTGGAAATGTCGAAGACGGTCATGTTGTACTGTACATACCTAACTGCGTAGGTACTTATATAGCATTTTATACTCAAATTGACCTCTTCACACACTTTTTATTCCAAGCTTTATTCACCCATTCACATACACATTCATACAGCACTTTATTCTATGCCTTAAGCAAGTTCTAACAGTCACAGACATACTCGCCTTCCAATGGCTGCGTTGGGAGCAATTTGGGGTTCAGTGTCTTGCCCAAGAACACTTTGACATGAAGACTGGAGGAACCAAAGACCAAATCACCGACTTTCTAATTAATTGTCAAACCCACTCTAACTGCTGATCATAGCATCCAAGATAGTGTCAATATTGATGAGCACATCTGATGTTTTCCAGATCACAAGCCATGGGTGACCGGAGACTTTAAGTTTCACCTGAAAGATGATAATACACTGTTGTGAACTTTACATTGCTTCCAGGTCAAACCTGCAGGGAGCAGTCAAGGGTACATCTGGCATGCGTGGGAAGGGATCCATCACCTCACAAACCACAAAGACAACAGAGACCCAATCAACAACAGTGCTGACTTGCTAGACAAGGAACTCACTTTAAGGGTGGTGGAGTGAAGGAAGCAGAGACCACAAAGGCACCACCAACAACCACTATAGCTTGCCTTTTACAGCACAGAGGACGTCTGGGGAGTGCTCCGCAGAGTTTACAACAGGAAAGCTGCTGGCCCAGCTGGAATTTCAGGATGGATACTTAGAGATTTTGTTGATCAGCTGGTGGAGGTGTTCAGCAACATTTTAAGACTTTTGCTGTCACAATGCATTGTCCCCAAATGCTTCAATTCAGTCATCATTGTGCCTATCGAACATTAGTGGCCTGAAAGACTTCAGACCTGTGGCTCTACTCCGCAGTTTGATGAAGTGGTTTGAAAATCTAGTCCTAAAGCAAATTAAGTTCTCACTTCCAGCCATCATGAAGCATCACAGGTTGCAGCCTAACAGGTCAACAGAAGATGCTATCTCTGCTCTTCATATTGTGCTGGCGCAACTTGAGCATCAAGTCTTCAGCTCTGCATATAATATCATCATCCCTAGCAGCAATGCACAATGGTGATGAATCTGCCTACAAGAAGAAGTCTGCAAACAGTTAGAATGATGCTTCATTAACCCTAGAACACAAACAATTGGTGATTTTCATGTAGCCGTGACACCAACCCCGAAACACGTTAGTATTAGGTGGAGACACTGTAGTGGGAGTGTGGTGAAGAAAGCACAGAAACAGCTCTACTTCTTAAGGACACTGAGGAAAGCCAACCTGTCCAAACACCTGCTGGTTACCTACAGTAGCTCAGTGGAAAGTATGCTCTGGTGTGGTATGTCAGCTGCTCTCAGGCTGACTAGAAGGCCCTTGACAGAGTTATCAAATCAGCTCAGAAAACCAGCAACACTTGGCTACCTGCACTTGAGGACAACTATAGAACCTAGTTCTTGCATCGGGCCACAAACATCAAGGTCTCTTCTCATGTTGGTGAACACCTCTTCACTCAGCTGCCTTCTGGAAGGCACTACAGATCAATCAAGGCCCGCACCTCCAGACTTCAGAAAACCTAGTATCCAAATGCAATTAGAGCACTGACCATTGTCTCATTAGCTTGTACTGCTGCCGACTCAGGACATCCTGTGTGATATCACTAGGAAGTGTGTGATGGATATGTGTATACTGCGTGTTTTTTTTTAAATTTATATTTATGTGTATTTTAAGTCATAGTTCTTCTTGTACAGTTTTACATAGGACATGCTCATATTGTGTTTTCCTTTGTTTGTTTGTTTTGTACAAGTGCACATTGACAATAATCACATTCTATTCTATTTTACTCTATTTTGTTTGTTTTCAGCTGTCCCAGTTTGGAGATGTGACGTGTTTTGTCAATATTTTTTAGATGCCTGGTGTGCCATAGCAGAAACATAATACTAAACTATACTGTAATTTTTACCAAAAACCTATCTGCTTTTGAGCTCTGCAATAGACTGGTGACCTGTCCTGTGCGCACCCCACCTCTTTCCTCTTTTCTCAAACGCTCAGGCTTAGTAAAGGCTTGTAAACAGTTCCTCTCTATAAATTTAAATTCGGTAACTGCTGACTGACCTGCTGACTGTCTCTTTAATAAATCCTCAGATTCAGCTCTGGTGCAAGGCTGGGCAATCCCTCTTTCGTTTTTGTCTTCCACTAATTAGTCACATATTAGAAATGCAGTGAGAAACAATCTAATTAAGAGGTGCCTGACTCAATTTGCTCATGGAAAGTTCAAGAATTAGAGGTGGGGAGTGTAGGGTGAAACACAAGGGAGAGTTGAAGTGGTGTGAGGGAACCTAATCTCAGCCATCTATCTCTCATCTCCAAACCAATTAATGACTCTCACTACAGACGTGCAAAGGACAGGCAGATGTGAGAAGCGCCAGCCTGTCATGTTTGTTTATTGTGTACAGCTCTGTGTATATTCCTACCTGCAGAGAATTGAAACCTTTTGTGATTTACCATGCTGTGATGAGAGCAGCAATTAATCAATGCACACTGGACTATATGCCTAAATGATTCCCAGGTCTGTGAGTTGTACAGACAGACAACAAAAAACTGTCAAAGCAAATATATGAAGATTAAGCCATTTATCTTAAAGATAATTTTATATTTCCTTAGACACAGCTTAGGGTGCACCACATTTATCTGTTTGGGGGTCAAACAGAAAGGTTGCATATGTATCCATAGTGTTTCAATTTTTTTCTTTTACATCCTTTTCTTCTTTGAAGATGGACAACTCCTGCAACCATGTCATAAAAAGTTTGAAATTTAGCACCCTTATTGGGGGCAGTGATTTCATTTTTTTCACCAAAAACTGAAATACTGCTCCAAGCTACTGGTGTCACCACACCAGTTGGCGTTGCACTTATCAACATAATTTTTTAAATATATTGGCTTTTCAGAAATTGTGTATACTGTTACATTCCTTGGATCAAAATAACCCATATTTGGGTATGGGTTTTTCAATTTTGAAATTGTTGATCAAACCCAATTAAACTTGACAGTAAAGCTGGATCTAGGGAACTGGGGTCATGTCTCAAAATCAAGATGGCATATGGACTCATTACCCCATTTTGAGGAAGTGCAAAAGCAATTTTGCAGCAATGAGACAGTATTTTTTCCTAAAAATTCTTTGTTTGCATTAAACACATATTCTTGTGTCTAATTTTGTGAATGTTCCTAAGGTTAAGACATATCACATCGACCTATTAAATTTAATCAAGTTAATTGGCTTTTATTGTCATCTTAAGCATATACAAGTAATACATGACACACAATAATGTTCCTCCAGGACTTCATAGAAGACTTTGCAAATATTTCAGGACAGGATGATGCAAATATTGTAAAAAGGATGTGATCAATGACAGAAAGACAATGCAGCACTAACTAGTACACAGTCCTGGTGAGACAAAAAAAATCTAAATATAAATAGGATCCTACTTAGTAGGATGTACATATTCGAGTGCTTTTCTTTCTCTGTGTGCTTCCAGTCCAGTCCCTGAGTATTGCGCTGTCTGATGGCTTGGGAAAAGACATTTTTGAAGAGTCTGGCAATGAGAGCTAGAGTGCTTTGCTGCATCTTTCCAGATGAAGGAGGGTAAAGAGTTTGTGTGAGGGGTTTCCGGCATCACCCACAATGCTGGTGGTGGAATCAGTATGTATTGTAAATGTCTGTAATGGAAGGAAGGCAGACTTTGATGATCTTCTCAGCTGCATGCAGTTTCTATACCACACAGTGATGCAGCTGTTGAGAATGCTCTCAACTATCCCTCTGCAGAATGTGGTGAGGATGGGTCGTGTGACATGGGCTTTCTTCAGCTTTCACAGAAAGTAGAGATGCTGCTGGGCTTTCTTGGCTGTGAAGCTGGAACCAGGAGAGTTTCTCCATCAAGTGAACATTGAGGAATTTAGTGCCCTTGAAATTTTCCACAAATCTGTTGATGTTCAGCATAGAATGGACACTCCATGATCCCACTGGAGTCAGCAATCATCTCTTTTATTTTGTCCACGTTCAAAGACAGGTTGTTGACTTTGCACTACTCTGTTAGGTTTTGTACCAGCTATCTGTATATTGACTTGTCATTCCTGCTAATGAAACCTACCACTGCTATGCCATCAGTGAATTTATTGATGCGATTTGAGCTGTGCAATGCTACACATTTATGACTCACCAGAGGAAACAGCAACAGACAGACCACACAGGCTTGGGGGACCCAGTGCCTTGTGTGGAGGTGCTGGAGATGCTGATTCTGATTCGGACTGACTCAGGTCTTCCAATCAGGAAATCCAGGATCCAGTTGCATAGGGAGATGCTCAGACTTAGCAGGCTCAGCTTTCCAGTCAGGTGATGAGGAATGAATGCTGAACTCAAGTCTTCATATATGCATCCTTATTGTCAAGGTGGGTAAGGGTCAGATGTAATGTAGCAGCAATATCATGGTAATAGGCGTGACTGCAACGGGATGGTAGTCGATGAGGAAGGACACTGAGAATTTCTTTGATATGGGAATGATGGTTGTGGCCTTTAGGTACACTGGAATGGCAGCAATGCTCACAGAGATGTTGAAGATGTCAGTAAGAACACCTGTCAACTTGTCTGCACATTCTCAAAGTACTCTGCGAGGAATTGTTATCTGGTCCAGCAGCCTTCCAGTGGTTGATGTGTTTTCCTCACATCAGCCGTCATCACACACAGTGCCTGGTCATTTGGAGAAGGGGCTGTCTTCCTCACCATCGGGACATTCTGTACTTCAAACCATGTGTTCCAGTTCAGTGCTGCTTACAGGGAGGCATCACTATAACAGGACAATGTTGTAGTTGGTGATGGCCTTGATACTTTGCCACAGGCATACAGTAGTTTGTCACAGCTGTCCTTGAAGTGGCTGCAGATTCTGTGGTTGCTCTGATGGCCCCTGACGACCCCTCTCACTGTTTTTAAGGCTTCCTTGACACCTGCCGTGAAGGTGGAGTCTTGGATCCTCAGCAGCTCACCCACCTCTGGAGTCATCCACAGTTCAGCCACCATTCTGGACTATTTTGCAAGGTTCTGAGAGCTTTTATAGGCCATTGATTTGTTCCAAGTCTTCACCAAGATTTTAAAAACCTTTTTTAGTAGCAGACATTTAAAATTGTTGGTAAAGCTTCACAGTTGTAACTTGTGTTTCAGCAATTGTTTCATCTATTGACACATGATTTTGTTAATGGAACCACGTAAGTTTTCAGATCAATTAAAGAATGTGTATTACTAGTTTAATTACTAAACACTTACCACTTCAGGCAGGCAGTAGGCCTGTTCTTTTCTTTCACCTCATAGATCAAGAGATAAAATCATGTCAAAATTATACATACTACTAGGTTGATTAGGCCATTGTCCTGGGAATACCAGGAATTCCAACATCTGTTTACCATTTCTACATTGCACATGTGGATTTTATTTCATACAGACATTCAAAGTAAAAATGTCTATATGATCTTAAACCATCATCAAACTCATACATACAACAGAATTCGTCTGGTTTATCATTTTGTGAAATGTCTGATATTTACCATAGCATTACTGTTAGAAAATGACTTTCAAATTACGTTTTTGATATTTTGTTGAACTGGAGTGTGGTGTACAGAGAAATGCAGAAAGACTTGTTGCATCGTTCTAAAAACAGGAACATTGGGAATTTAATTAAATGTATATATTTGTATAGGAGAGGTGTTGAAAATGAACTATATTGGACTATTAGCATATCCTACAATACATTACATATAACTCCAAAAGTTGTAGCTCCTGGGAAGGTATTTTTTCTGTTTCATAAAATATACATGGGCTGTGGGTTTGTATCTACGTAAATAGCATTTAAGCAAATGCCTGCAGTGGCATTCGACAGTTTGTTTTCTCTATCATACAAAGTGGGGTTTTTTTTGTTTTTTGGTTAGGTTTTTCATCCATTCCAGACACAATCTGAACTGGCAACCTTTGCTAATTTCGGCCCATACTTTCTTCCATTCCCAGAGATACTCCAACAAAGAAAAGGGTAATGAATGGACTGTCTGAAGGTCACTGCACTGCCCACTAATAGGTAAAGCACTCCCTGTGGTACCATTGGAGAAGTCGCTGTTCTAGAACAGTGATTTCTTACAATGAAAAAAAAATTAGGAAGAATCCTACAACAGCTCGGGACAAAGGAATCTGTTGGTTGAATTTTTGGCGTACGATGTATTTTGAACATTACACTGAATGTGCATTAGTATAAGGTCAGTGTGGCTAGAACAGAGTATAGACTGTCATTGTATTTTGGCACTAGGGTCTTGTAGAACTGCAGTCTGAACAGTAAATGCCTCATATTTATTTAGCATTGTAGTAAAATCTTAACATCTCCTGCTCCTGCATTTCTCCAACAATAAAATTGTGCAATTTAATGTAAGAATGGTTTCTAGTGATAAAAACAACCTCCAAGGGTAAAGTAGGTCAAACCCTGAATGGACAACAGGGGTTGTAATCCACAACACATTGCAGATGGTGAATCCAAAATAATTTGCCAGCTAAGTAAATATCCAAAGGCATATGGTACACTGTGCCAAAACACTTTCCAAAATATAGCCAAAATAATTGTGAAATGCCACACTCTGGAAAACAAGAGAGAAAAGAGAGAGAAAGGGAAACGAGTGTCTTTACTAACAAAATGTAGGGAGTACGTATGTGCATTAATTGTATTTTCTTAGCTCATTTAAAAACAGTCTTTTTTGTTCTTTTTTTAAACATTTTAAACTGTTGCCAGTTTATCTTGTGCACCCAGATAAGGCAATTTGAATATTCATATAATAAATTCATGGAGGCTATCTTAATATTTTCTTTCTTTCATTCTTTCTTCCTTCTTTTATTTTTTTGGGAAAGTTTTTAATTGAAAAAGTTGATAGAGGCAGCACAAGATATGCCACAAAATACAAATAAACCACAAGTTTAAAAAAATGAATAAAAATTTTTAAAAAAAATAACCCTTTAGGGATTTGATCATGCCAACAGAAGATAAGAGACCTTACTGGCATTACAAAATGTAATGTAGCTACTGAATGAATTTCTGTATTGTTGCTGTATTGGAATCCACAGTCTGAAAATGAGCAGTGGAACTACAGGCTAAATCTGTTTCAACTCACGTGTTTTGGCATTCCATTCAGTCTCATGACAGTTTATGAAATAGCCATACAAAAGCAAAGTATTTTTGCATGTTGATGGATAGGAATAGTCAGCATTTTTTGGTTGTTTTTTTGTTGTCACAGATCACAAATTTTAAAGTAATATATTTCAATGGGAAGTATATTTTGTCATAAGCATGATTTTATTTCATCCAAAATCAAGAGTCAATCCATACCACAGCAACCAAGAAAACAAAGCTTATCTATTGTATTTTATAAAGCTGGGGGTTAGCAACCTTTACTAACAAAAGAGCTTGTTGGCCAAAAAATTCTTTATAGAGCCACAACATGTAACATATTCTGTAGTTTGCTTTTTACACCGATCAGGCACAACATTATGAAAAAAAAGTGAAAAACACTAAATATTTCTTTATCATGGCCCCTGTAAGTGAGTGGGATATATTAGGCAACAAGTGAACAGTTTGTCCTCAAACTTGTGGGTTGTTCCTGGTCTGCAGTGGTCTATATTTATCAAAACAGGTTGAAGGAAGGAACAGTGGTGAACCAGTGGAATCCATGGTTTGACAGGTCAAGGTTGTTTTGGCATCAAAAGGGTGATCAACATGATATAAGGCAGGTGGTCATAATGTTATGCCTGATCAGTGGATTATTATTTGGAACCTTACCTTTGCATTTTCATTAAAGTAATAGCATTGTTTTGTTGCATTTGTGGCAAAAACATTTTAAATGCATTCTTTTTTCCCAAAAAGGGGAGAATTATGAAATGTCAGAAAAAAATCTATTAGCATGTATAGGTCTACTTTGAAACAGAGTAGCTATAAAGCTGTGCACGCCACTTAACCCATAAGAACCCAGACCAATTTTTCCTTACAGAAAAATTATGGGGACTATACAACGGACCAAGAGGCCCACATAGCTGTAAAAAATGTAAAGTTAAAAAAATAGTCCACTTTCAGTTTGATTTTGACCAGGCACAAATCAAATCTATGACTAAACTTTGGCTAGTGAAATCAAACAAATCTGTCCACATACTGTTGAATTCTCAATTTTTTTTCCAGGGCTTTTCCTGTTTTGGATTTGTAATCCATACTTTGGGATATTCAGGACTGAGGACTATAGATAGATAGATAGATAGATAGATATAATTATGTCATCATCACCTGGGCTTTTCCATATTGTTTAAAGGTATATATAGCCCAGGTGATGATGACATAATTGGTGGCACACCTATGCACGTGTGGGGACGGTGTTGTAATGGTTAAGGTACCGGGCTCATGATCCAGAGGTCGTAAGTTCAAGTCCTGGGTAGACCCCCACCGTGCCAAGACCCCTAGGCAAGGTCCCAAGCGCAAGTGTGCCTCTGTCCACCCAGCAGTAAAAATGGGTACCAGTAAAAGGTAACCTGCGAAGGTCACCTGCGATGGACTAGTGTCCCATCAAGGAGGAGTCTAACTCCTACAGTAAGTCGCTTCACGCTACAGAAACCGGGGATGAGCTCCAGCCGGATGAGCCTTGTATCCTATAGAAAATTTGTGGGCGGAACTGAAAAGGCATGTGCGAGCAGGGTGGCCTACAAACCTGACTCAGTTACACCAGTTCTGTCAGGAGGAATGGACCAGAATTCCAGCAAACTATTGTGAGAAGCTTGTGGAAGGATACGCAAAACGCTTGACCCGAGTCATACAGTTTATAGGCAATGCTACCAAATACTAAGGAAATGTATGTAAACTGACTTTGAAGAAAGTAATAAAAATCTCTCTAAAATATTCTCTCTCTCATTATTGCAGCATTTAGCAAATAGAAATAATTTTGGGGAGTTGCCATGGTGACCGTGACCAAGGTGGCAGCGTAGTGTGGGAGCTCTGTACGACCGCGCACAATTTAATCTAAACTCCCGAACAAGTGGCACTAACTCTGAAAGTTAAACCCCCGTCTTGGTAGGCCAAAACCCCCTGCAACCAAACAGAGCGACATGGCTACTCGGAAACTCAGAGGTGCCAGTGAAACAACTTCGAGAGGTGTAATGGCTAACGTTAGCGGAGAGGCTGGCGCCGACAGCAAGGCTGG
>VUQH01043333.1:0-10107 GCA_015106775.1 Etroplus canarensis | reverse complement strand
TCTGGGCCTCTCTCACCTGGTGGGTGATTGCTCCGCACCTGCTCTGCATACAATCGTTATGGCTGCCTATTATAAGGCAGCTCTGACCACTGCTTCAGCATCAGATCGTTGTGTCTTCTGATGCGGCTCACTCCATGGATTTTCTGAATCGTTTCCCTGTGTGTGTTTGGAACTCTGCTCATCTGGATCTCAGAAGTCTCAGCTTTATCCTTACCCCAGCAACTCAACTCTTCTCCACGAGCTCTGGCCAAGCTCCTTCACTGAATCTGCCTGCTTCATCTCTTCGGCACATTCCTGTTACCTGCTTTCTGTGTGTTTTATCCGCAAAATAAACTCTGTGAAACATTTATCTGCTCAGTGTCCTGCATTTGAGTCCAGCACCTCACCACAGTCATGACACCCATAGCATTATCCCTTCTCCACCAGTCAGGCAGGTAATATTCTTCTAGCATTCGCCAAACCCTTACTCAGTTATGAGACTGCAGATGAAGAACTAAGATTTGTCACTCCACAGAACATGTTTCCACTGCTCCAGAGTCCTGTGGTGGCATGCCACCCCTCCATTTGACGCTTGGCTTTTGGCTTGGTGATGTAAGGCTTACACGCAGCTGCTCAGACATGAAAACCCATGCCATGAAGCTCAAACACATAGTCTTTATGTTGATGTTAATGCTAAAGGAGGTTTGAAATTCTGCAGTCATTTAGCGTTGGTGATTTTGGTGCACTATACGCAGCACTCTGCAACCCCGCTCTGTAACTTTATGTGGTCTTCCACATCGTAGCTGAGTTGCTGTGGTTCCTAAATGCTTCCACTTTGCAAAAATACCACTAACAGATAATCATGAAATAGCTCTGAGGGAAGGAACTTCACCAGCTGACTTGTTGCAACAGTGGAATCTGATTACGGTAGCACGCTGGAATTCAGTGAGCTCTTTGGAGTGACCCCATTCTTTCACAAATGTTTGCAAAGGCAGACTGCATGGTTTGAATGTATAAACCTGTGGAAATGGGACTGAATGAAACACATGAGTTCAATGATGATGTGGACCAATATTTTTGTTGATACAGTGAATATTTACATGTATTATCACTACACTTAAGTTTTGGTTTCACTCCCTGCATGCTTTAGGCTTTGTTAGCAAGGGCATGGCCAGAGGATGGGTAACAGGTTGGTAACTACACAGGGTAAGAGTACTGTTAATGTCTGTATTAAGGACCGGTGGTAGAAAAAAGTACATTTTCTTGTGTACTGGCTTGAAGTACAGTTCTAATGTATCTTATTTAAGTATTTATATGCTATGCTACTTTGTTCAATGCAAATATTGTACTCTGTACTCCATCTTTTATTTCAATTTATATGCAATTTATTATTTTGCAGATTTTATCTGTATTATAAAGCTACTCAGCCATGTTTAAGTAATTAAAATCAGCTCCAGTATTTTGCCATGGGATTAGGCTGATTTAACATAGAACTCTTTAGTCTCATACTTAAAGTGGACCTCAGGACTCCTGAAGTTGCAGGAAACCCAAAATACTAAATCAAATTCGAAAAGACAACCAGGGAACGAGAACCTTACGCAATGAAGCAGGAGAATAAGGAACAGGTGAACTCAAGACAATAACAAGGGAAGGAAAAAGTAGGGAGGCAAAAACACAGAAAGTTAACTTTCATAATAAAACGAGAAGCAAAACCAAAAGCGGGATGAAAAATAAACCCACACATACGAGAATGAAACGCAGACAGAGGGAACACGAGGCACATGAACAGACACCCAGAAACGAAAGCTAAACAAGAACTAGGGATTACAATAAACCCTGAAACAAAACTGAGCTCCTAACACAAACTTCATGTCTACATTTGTTCAGTATGCCCATTTGATCCTTTCTGGCCGATACCACAGTGTATGTACACGTTCTAGTGTGCCTAACATTAAGTCTGCTGTATATTTCCCATGTGCTGCATGCTGTCGACTGCTGTGACTCACACTGTCATCTTTTTTCTTGCCGAGTCAGTCAGTATATTAACAGTAAAAATCCTCCTCAAACTGTTTCAAACACTTGAACATCTTCGGCGTGTCACTGTGAGCGGTCCCGCTCCTACGGTTGTGCTCATGATCCCGCATTAAGCTCCCCACCAGAGGATGACACTCATTTCACCTGTTAAGGTAATCAGTCGGCTTTAGGTAATCTCAGATTGCGTGGAAAGCTGTTAGCGGTGCATGCTGGGAGCTCAGTAGACACAGAGGCAGCGGAGTGTTTGCTTGTGTTTTGCAGCTGAGGGAAGGGTGGCATTTTGATTTGATTGGGAGGGGATTAAAGGTCATGAGGAAGTATTTAAAGGCTCCTGCTCAACTTTTGGCTAATCATTCCCCCGCAGCTGTGAGTTGGAGGAGTCGGCGGCGCCCTCAGATCACCGTTGTCACAGTGTGTTGTCTCCCACTCTGCGGTGACAGAGCCTTACCCACCCAGCCAGTAATCCCCTCCAGAAAAGTTTGGGGTAAGCTGACGGCATGGAAAAAAGATAAATAAGGATTTTCATTTTTTACCCTGTAATGAAAAATTGCATACTACTTTCCCTTCCTTGCTGCATTCAGTTTCAGATATTTCTCTGCTGCGCACAAAACTTTCCACCTTAGAGTACAAACAATTGCAACATACTCAGAATAATTATTCATAAAGACGTAACATCTGCAAAGCCTCCTGACTATCTCGCCCAAGTCTGAGCAAGTAACACATCTGTAGGCACAAGAAACTTCTCCTACTTAGAGCAGAGAGATTGAGGACGTCAGTGACAAATGTCTTGCATTAACTTTGTTGTTTATTTTTCCCCCGGAAGATGTGAAATAACCCTATTAAATCAAGTAGTCACTTGGCCATTAATCTCAATGCAGCTGACTAGTCCCTCAAAGCTAATGGGGTTTAGAATTTGCATGAGGCGAGTTTACCCACAAAGCTTCGCCTAAGAGGATTGCTGTTCAGACAGAGAGCTTATTGTCACACTTGTTCATAGACATGGATTAACGATACCAGGCCTAAAGAACTCCACTAACTGTGGCAGCAACTCACAAGTTCCCCTTCGCTGGCTCAGATCTGCTTCACGGGGACTGAAATTCAGACAGTCTTCAGCACGCGTGCCAAAATTCCTCGTATTTGCTGAATATATACAAACACATGTCCGGTGCCGGTTAGTTAAGCATCCATCACACTCATGTCCGCGAGCGAAAGGCTTGTTTAAGCTTAAGAGAAAGCCAAATAAAGGAATTCTTTTTGCACCCTTGTGCGAAGTAATTGCCGGAAACCTGTTCCCTCGACGTCAATATCTTCTTTCAAATATTTATTTTTTTGTCATATCATCGCAGCACTCTTCAGTTCCAGCTCCGTGTTGTCAACTTAGCTTTTCACATCATTTGAATAAGCCTCTTTGAGTGCGAGCGTGTCTGCTGTGTTTCATAGTGACTAAAGCAGCTTTGGAGGCTAAATATAACATGTATCCACTGCATTAATTCTTTAATATTTATCAGCGGGGAGAAAGGTGCTCGAAATGTGGCTTATATCCGTGTTTAAAATTCAGTACAAAAACGGCAAGAGAAAAAAAAAGTTCTGCTGAAGTTCTGCTGCAGGTTGGTCAGCGCGCACGCGTACACACACACACACATACACACACACACACACACGCTCAGACTCCCTGTCCACTGCCCACACGGTGTTACAAATGAATAGCGCTGGCTCTTGCTTGCAGGATAGCTGCTCAGAGGTGACAACAAGCTGTTATCAGGCAGCATCGGAATGATTTTGTTAAAGTGGCGTTAAAGCATCAGGATCCACTGCCCATCATACTCCGTGTAAACAAAAATGACTAAATCCGTGGAGAGTGTGAGTGCATAAATGGACACATATTCTGGTGCTGTCAGCAGAGCCATCCTGTGTAGAGGCTGGTGACAGGGGGCAGTTTTTAACCCTCTGGAGTTTAGGGTATAATTGGCTGTTTTTGACTACTTTTACCTTTATAGTTCACCTTCAAAACTGGACCTGAAACCACACAAAAACATGAAGTCCAAGTAGGAAAAAGTTAGATTTTTTTACTCTGAAAATCACAAACTTTAACAAACCATTTTTATAACTTAGAATGAAGATATGAAAACATATGCTTAAATTTAGCAAACGACATCATATACAAATATTCCTTTCGGCTGCGCCCTTGTATTTTTCACCAAGGGCTTGCCACAGCAGATTAATCCGCATTGGTTTTACATCAGATGCCCTTCCTGACGCAACCATGGTGAGGGGACTTGTGTCCCGACCTGGAATCAAACCAGGGACCTTTCACTTTTAATGCAAATGCGTAAACCACCATGCCACACGGGGAACCTGTTGTGTACAATTTTTACATTAAAGTGTAGCCAACGGTCCAGGCGCACAAAAAAATCAAAGCGCCCATAACTTATCATAAGTCTGCGCTGTCAACAAAAGCTGAAACAGAGACTCGGCCAGGCTGTGTCTTGCACCCACGTCATGTGATTTGGATGCGCCAGCGCTTCCGACGACTCCAGGGGGTTAAAGACATGAGAGTTTGCTGTTGCCATGCAGTTTAATATTGACACTAGTGCTCCCCAAACAAAGGTTACTTATGAATGTTTTAATTTTCCACATGAATCAACACCAACCTTCATGACATGTCAAGTCAGTGCAACCATTTGGCAGAAATAAGAGGGGGGATAAGGCAATCTGCCTCCCCTTTTCTGTGAAAAATAGTTTTGTCCTCTTCAATTCATCACTGTAATTATGAGCTGGACCTTCTGCCTTCAGAGCAGCCAGAATTCTTTGTGGCATAAATTCAACAATGTGCTGGAAACGTTTTTTTTTTTTTTTAAATCTTGGTCCATATCGACATCATAGTATCACACAGCTGTATCCATGATGAGAATCTTCCTTTCCAACACATCCCAAAGGTGCTCAAAGGCCATTTGAGTACAAAGTGTGACAAGAAACTATCCCCCTTACTACACAAGGCAGGTTAGATCCATGCTTTCATGTTGTTTATGCCAACTTCAGACTTGTCAATACTCTGGAAAGGGTTACCCACGAGTCACTATTTTGGAGTCAATACTTTTTAAAATATCGTGATACAACTGTGCAAATAAAAAATGTGCAAGAAAGTTTTAGGCGTTAAATTTATGTGTCTAAAGCAGCCCGGGTGTAATTTTGATGGTATCTTTTGTCACATGATTATGGCAGCCTATCAGATGTCAGAGCTGAAGATTCACCGCGCAGCCTCAGTCGAGCGCTGCCTCGCTTGTCACTCCACTGCTCAGAGTCTGAGCTCACTGCGAGCTCTCTTAGTAATTAAAAGAAAAGAGGAATGAGCATCAGCTGTTTTCACTGAAAAACTCTGGTGCCTGCTTAGTGACAGCAAGTGTTGTTCATAATTCAAACAAAAGATGATGAGAAGTCAGAACAAGGTCAGTATCTCAGTTCTCTTTCAGTGGAATAAAAACAAGTGTTTTGCATTTTGTTGCTGGTGATGATATTGCTGCTGATGCTGCTGCTAGTGTTGGTGACGATCATGTTGTCTTATGATGTTTTAGTGGTTTAATGCAGGTTCTTGAGCACAATGTTGATCTTTTAATTTAAGAAATGTAATTCAGTTTGTATTAAGTGTCCCTGTAGTGTAGTGGTTCACACATTTGCCAAAAAATGAAAGGTCCCTGGTTCAATTCCAGGTGGGTAATCTGCTGTGGCGACCCCTTGGGGAAAATACAAGGGAGCAGCCAAAGTTACAGTTGATCTGAAGTCTAATTATTTTCAATTATAATTTTTAAAATATTTTTTGAACGTATGTTTATTTAATTTATTATATATCTATTTTATTATTATTTTATATGCATTTCTTTGAAGTATTTATGTTCATGAATTTTATTCATATTTCATATTGCCCTTGAAAAAAAAAAGTATGGGTATTGAAATGATGAAAAAGTACCATAAACCAATGGTATCATAAAAATGTTGGTATTGCCCATCCCTACCTTCTGCATGTTGAAGCAGAAATTGAGACTCAGCCGGACCAAGAAAAACCACTACAATCTTCTATTGTCCAGTTTTGGTAAACCTGGGTAAACCGTACCTTCAGTTTGCTGTTCTCAGCTGGCAGCCGATGTGGTCCTGCTGATATCCTACTTACACTGTAAGAACTTAAAAAGTGATACAGCAAGGACAACCAATATCAACCCCTGGCATTAATAAAGGAGTCTGATTCCGATTCTGATTTGAGAGCATGGAATGCCTTTCAGTTTAGCTTGAAAAATTACTTTAATGATCAACCCACCATTGTTACTGGCTAATTACTGACTGACTGCTGGATTGATGGACTAATTGTTGGCATTGCACTTTATTATTTAAGATCCATCAGAGTCCTGTATTTCTGAGTAACATTTAAATATACTGCCAGAACCAGCAACTCTAAAGGTGTCTGTCAATCTTTGAAAAAAAAAGTAATATAAGTAATTAATTAAAAGTTTGTGTTAATGGTTCTTCCAATAGCAGGTTAAGTTCACATTCAACAAGGCCTGACTTGCACTTGTAGAATGTGAATGTGTGTTTGGCTGAAGTTGGAACTAACAAATATAAGCCTGCTGCACCTTCTGCCAGAAAAATATCATAGTGGTTACTGCAGATATGAATGCATTAGAGTCAGAAAGCTATGGTCCAACATTTAGAAAATGATCAGCAAACAGATGAGTGTAACAAATATTGTTTTACATTCATATCAGGAGCAAGCCACAAAACCCACTCTAGTTTTTGGATTGCTTTTTGAGCTCTGCCAAGATACTTCTGGATATACACTCACTGACCATTTCATTAGTCACACCTTGCTAGTACTGTGTTAGAAGCCATTTTGCCTTCAGAACCACTTTAATTCTTCATGGCACAGATTCAACAAGGTGCTGGAAACATTCCTCAGAGATGCTGCCCCATATTAACATGAGAGCATCACACAGTTGCTGCAGATTTGTAGGCGTAACTTCCATGATGCAAATCACCTGTTCCACCACATCCCAAAGGCAATCTATTGGATTGACATCTGCTGACTGTGGAGGCCGTCTGAATACAGTGTCGTTTTCAAGAAACCTGTTTGAGCTTATCTAAATCAAGTGATCTGAATCAGTGTACCTGTCAAAATGTGGCTACATTGTGGTCATAAAGAGATGGACATAAAGAAAAAGAAAAGCAACAATACTCAGGAGGGTTGCAGTGTTTAAATTATTTTCAGCTGGTGCTAAAGGGCTCAAAGTGTGCAAAGAAAATATCTACACTACGAGTTCACCAGCAGCAACAGCCTGAACCACTGATACAAGGGAGGATGGATACATGCCTTCATGTTGGCTATGGCAAATGCTGACCCTACCATCCAAATATTAAAGCAGAAATCGAGACTCATCAGACCAGGCAAAGTTTTTCCATTCTTGTACTGTCAAATGTTGGGGAAGTGGAGCCTTAGTAAAAAGTGTTTTGTGTGGAAAAGCGTTATATAAGTACCAGTCCATTCTGCAATTTTGCATGGTCTTCTTCATTGGGAGTTCAACAGATGGCTTGGTACTATCTGCAGTAATGCAGATGCTGAACCAGTCTGCACCGGTGAAGAGAGAGTTCATTTACTCGTCATGTCTTTGTTCCAACCCTCATCACTTGTAGGTAGTGACAGAAAGAACCATGGATTGAACCTATGGAAGTGAGTTTCCTCTTGATAGTGCCTGGGCTCCTGCTTGCAGATAGGATTAGAAGCTCAACCACTTGGGAGAGATCTGGAGTAGAGCTGCTACTCCTCCACATCAAAATGAGCTAGTTGAGGTGGTTTGGGTGTCTGACTAGGATGCATAAAGGCCCCTTCCTAGGTGAGGTGTTTTGGGCATGTCCAACCAGGATGAGTCCCCATGGTAGGCCCGGAACATACTGGAGAGATTATATTTCTCGGCTGGCTTGGGAACACCTCAGTGTCCCACCAGAAGAGGTGGAGGAGGTGGCTGGGGAAGGGGTGGCCTGGGTGTCTCATTTCTTTATATTATGCTCCCAAGGACCCAGACTTTCTTGTAATTTAAAGTGCTCTTGAGCAATACTTCTCAAAGCTTTCTCAAGGTCTGACAGGTCTACACATAACAGGCAACTTTACCAATTTTATATTAGATTTTCAGGCACTGTGTTAATACTAGCTTTTGCACAAAAATGCATAATTTGTTACAATTTCTTTAGCTGATTCAATAAAAAAAATGCCAAAGTTAACACAGTCTGAGAGGCATAAAATAGTGTTTCTGCACCAACAAGGTGATCCCCAAAGAGCTATTAGCTCAAAATATCGCATATCTAGGCATGGTGTGCAGTGTGTCCTGAAAGACTGGAAGAAACTGGACAAGTGGAAGACAAAAGAAGCAGTGGCAGGTCTAAAAAACTATCCGTAGCAGATGAACAGGATCTGAAAGTCATATCCTTAAGCTATAGGAAATTAGTATTGACTTTCAAGCTTGTTAGAATTGCACAAACTTGGTTTTTGGCTTGTTGGATGACTGCATACAGGTAGTGCACAAAAAATAAACAGAAAGTAAAATGAATTGGAATGCCTGAAGGGAAGAGATTACAAAAACATAGACGCCATTTTCAAAAAAACAAAAACCATTAAAACATGTGGACTCTGTCTTATGGCCCTCAGGACATTCTTCCACTTCAGTTCAGTTTTGGTAAAGCTCTGTAAATAATATTTATACTATCGCGCAGTTGGCTATGATATGAATTTTAAAACCTCTGATGGCCACTCACAGTTCTCTGGAGCATTGCCTCAATTGAACATTAATGTATGATTATGAAATTAATGAATTGCATGACTACTGTAAGAACATAAGGCCAATGCGGAGATAGTTATTTCATCTTATTGCTCTTTCGGCTATATTAATACCAGAAGCCCCATGAACTCTGTGGACTAATATATATTGACAAAATAATTAGTTTTCATTTCCAAAAATAAAAAAAGAAAGAAAACAAGAAAGAAAAAGGGGGAAGACCACAGAATAGCTTTAGCTCTTATAGGTCAAAGAATGGACTGTGGCCATTAGGTTTTTCATGAGATTCCAGCAATGTTGCAAAACTTCATTCTAAACCAAAGTGATGACTGGACTCTCGAGCTACTGAACGCTGTAATCACATTTCTAGAAAATCTACAAAATAAAGTGCACATGAATTCTTGTTTCCCGCTATTAAAAGATGGGCTTAATGAGATAAACAGGTGGGTGTGCTAAAAGTCCAATTGGCTGCCTTGTTAGTGTAATACTAAATCCAAATTGCAACAACATGGAATGTAAACTGATGGAAGCATGTGGGAGTGGTGGAAACAAGCAACCTGTAACCTTCCTGAAAGACATGGAAAAATTCTTCTTTCAGCTGCTCCCCTTAGGACTGGCATCCACTAGAGCGCCGACAAGATTAGGAAGGGTTGCAGAGGCTTATTATGTCATTTTGGCATACTTTCCACGTCAGACGCGGGAAAAAGTGTACGAATCATTGATTCCTGAGACAATACTATGAATCTCTGCGTATTGTCTGCAGACATATGTGGGAGTGTCCTAGAAATCAGTCGGGAATGCCGCGAAAAATGCTGATCGTAGCAGGACAGCAGGGATACTTCTACAGTAGGATCACACCAGGAGTGGTAAAGTCGTGGACTAGGACAATCGGGATGACTTTCCGACAACCATTTAGATATGTGGACAATATGAGGAAATAATGCAAGGTTATAAATTTGGCGCCGATTTTGGGTTTTTCTCATATTGCCTCTGTGCACATCTGTGCACTTCATAATATCACTTCATATTATGCACTTCATAATAAGTCTTTTATTTACAGTTCCTATCACTCCCTCCAGGAAATACACGACACCACGATTCTTCAGTTACTGATGGATTTATTCTCTTAATGGAACTTGTAACATCACCGTCATAAAATCCACCGCCGAACTGTGCAAAATGCACGACAGTGTGCAAAATAAGCTTACATTTATATCACACAGAGGGCAAAAATTAAACAATAAATATGCGCGATCTAGCATAAAACGCATAAACAAACATA
>VUQH01043332.1:0-13358 GCA_015106775.1 Etroplus canarensis | reverse complement strand
GTGAGGCAGAAAGAGAGAGAAAGACAGTTTTGCTGCTGTTCCTGCCTCTCTGTGTCAGTGTTTTGTGTCACTGTGCCTCTGTCAATGTGATTGTTTTTTTTTTTGTTTTGTTTTCTGTTTTTTAAGGAAGAGTTTGTATCTTGAGTAAACATCAGTCCAACACTCCATCTGAACACAAAGGAGATTTGAAAAGCCAGTTCATTTTTGGTCAATCTGACTAAATGTCATGTTGAAATGAATGGAGCATTGGCTTGTCTTTAAACTTTAAAAAGCGGTTTCAGTTTTCTGAGTTCTGAGTCAGGCACCATGACGCTTCACACCTCCGCTCCCTCTGAAGCATACTGCAGTGGTCAGTAAGACTGACAGCTCTTCCAGCCAATGGCAGCCCAGTCTGTGCTTAGGATTGCGCTTAGTATTGGGGGAAGGCTTTGATTGGCTATCTATCAGCATCCGGGGGAGGTTGTGATTGGGCTGTGGTGCAGGTAGGCGGGGTTCACAACAGAAACCGGGAAATTGAAAATAAATGGAGAGGTGGGTGTGGCCGTTGTTGAGGTGGTCGTTGTGGTTGACTTGGGTCCGAGTAGTGGGCTTGCTGTGGCTACTGCTTCGGCAGCGCACGAGGTGGCAAGGAGCTGTGACTCAAACTGCAACAGCTGGCCCATGAAGCTGAAGTTGGGGGAGATGATGCTGCGGCGCCGCCGTACAAACTCGAATGCTTCATCCAAACGTACCCGCTTCCTCTTCATCAGGTAGGCCAAGCAGATGGTGGCAGAGCGGGAGATGCCTGCTTGACAGTGCACCAGCACTCTCCCACTGGAATCCCGCACTGAGTCTGACAAAAGACAAGAGCCAAAGGACAGAGAGGTAAGTAAGCATATTCATTTTAAAAGAGAATACAAAAAAGTGTAGATGTGGGAGGTACTGGCACAACGTTTGCAAAGACAGTGATGGTCTTCAGAGAATTTAAAGTCAGCAAGTCAAGGTTACTGATTCAGACAAATGACTGAATGATTTACTTCTGGATCACATCCAAGTTAATTTTATTTCCATCTTTTTGTGAACTTGGGCTTGTTCACAACTTGGTAGGTATAAAAGTAGACACCTGAGTGATATTTTCCCATATATATAAAATTCTGCAAATTTTAGAATATTTTTCCTTATCAGAGTCAGAAGTACCATTCATATTTGGGCCAGAGAGCTGAAATTAAATAGCATCCAAATATTTCTCTGGGGGTATATACCTATCAAGTCTGGTGAAACTTCTTGAAATCTATAATGAGTTATTGCGATAATGTTGCAAATCTTGACGGCGGACACACTGGCGATGAGACCAGGTCAAAACCATATCTCCCAACTTTCATCTGGGAGATATAATAACTAGCAAGCCTGTGTCTCAAGATGAAACTCTATGTAGGGATAACCAATACATTTCATAGTGACATTTTCATGTTTTTGTTAGTATGAATTGTCATTTAGTATAAGCATGAAGTCAAAATGTTTCATTTGTCACTTTGATTTACTGAATTACTAATAAACTGTTAGCATGCTAATCATGCTAAATTAAGATAATATCCATGCTAACCTACAAATAAAATTTAGCTGGGGCAATATAGTGGTAGCAGCTTACATTTGCCTTACACTTAAAATTACGTAATAATAACACAAATACATAAGACCAGGGCCCCACTGCAGCATTACAAATCACCACTGTGAATATGTTACATTTATATTATAAAATGTTACACTTGATCATACACTTTTGATACTAATACATGGTTGTATTATAAAAAAATAACCATGTTGCTCTGTAACGTTACTGCAACATTCCAGAAAAGTCTAGGGCAAGGTTGTCACAATATCACAAGTTGTTAAGGTTGCATTTTCCCAAATTATGGCCAAATGTATTGTTTCTTAATATTACCTTTTTTTTACTTTCTCAGTATTAACAATTTAGTATTGTATTAGGTTTATTTTGTTGTTGTAATTATATTTTAATTTGAATTTCAGTTACTTAGGTTTCCCATTATATTTTAATCTTAAGGCAAAAATCTTATATACTTTATAGTAGCTGTTAGTATCATTCTGAGACCACCCCCCCTTCACTCAAATACATGTTGGAATGGAGAGATCGTCTCTTCGCTCAGAGAACCAAGGCTACAAAGTAACCGTATGATTTAAGGGTGAGCTTTCCATGCCTTTATTTAGCTGACTGGCACCAGTTGTCAAGTTAACAATAAGACACTATAAATCTCATTTTACATTAAACATTACAGAATTACCACCAGTTTCTCAACCTGAACAGAAAAAGCATTTAAGTATTTCAAGAAAAAGTTAAAAAGCAATAATTTGATAACCACTTAAAAAGTACATTTTAAGGAAAAATACCTAAAATTAAAGGTTTCCACTTCTCAAATATTTTCAGGGTTTTCTTCAACTATAATATAATATATTTTAGTTTTCAATAAGCTGTCAGAAGAGGTAATCTTCAAGGGCTGAACATTTAAAATGCTTGTGATAATTAATACTGACAAAAAAATTAGCAATCAGCAGTTGCCAATCATCTTTCTTTATGCACGCCGTGAGCGTTAAACTATCACCCTAAATGTACATTTTTTTTACATCCAGCAACTATTTTTAAACAAGGCAGATGTACAGTGAAGCTTTGCCTCAAACTGTTTTCATTTCCTGTCCTCCATACTTTCACGCCTTCCCCTGGCTGCATAGTCAAACTGATAACTAACCTCAAAGCGAGAAAGCTGCGAATCACATTAAACTGAGACACACAAGTGCAAAATTTGAGTCATCAGCTTCTCTTTCACACTTCCTCCCACATCCTATTTCTGGTTGTGCTTCTTGAAGTATGTTTAGATGCATGCCATTACTTCATTATGAAAAATAACTAGATTTAGGTAACAGTTTGATTAAAGCATTTACAATTACTCATCTCCCCCAAAAGCCTCAGTTTGCATGATCAGTGGGAAAGTCATGTTGTTTTCCTGGAGAATGTGTGACAGCACAGTATAGGAAGCTTACAAAGGGAAATTGTTTAATGTTTCATTTTTTTGTTGAATTAAATCAAATTCTAAAACCTCTTGGGCACATGAGCAACATTACGCAATATCGAAGAAGGTTTACTGACATTTCTTTAAATGCGCAGATGCTTGATTGCTAACAACCAGCTTCCGATCTCTCACATGAAATGTCTGTAATTTTTCTCTTACACACACAGACAGATTTCAGGTAACTCCACCACAGCGTCTGTTCACTCAGTAACACTGGATGAGTCAGACTCGACTCTGGTCCCACAGCTAACTATGACGCATACCAGCACCTACACAAACACACGCTCACAACACAGAAATCACACACACCGTGTCTCTGCACAGCATGGATTTGCAAAGCGAAAGTGGCGCTCACACGCCTATAATATATACACATGAAAAACAAGACCGTCGCAGAGAAATTATTGACTGGAATAATTCATCATTCCAAATAATCTGTCTCATCCTTCAGTGCCTCCGCAGTGTCTGCTGAGATCTACATGATTAACCTGGAAATAACAACTGGTGACAGATTCCCATGAATAAATGTCTGACTTGTCATCATCATCCTGCTCTATGTGAACAGTGTCTCTGGAGCTTAAAAGCTTTTCCATGGCAGTTCTCTGAAAAAAATGATCCTTTTCGGGAAAAATTTGCGAACGCTGAGAGGCGATGTTTCAGATAAACAGCAGAAGAGAACTGCATTTGCATGAGCAGTGACAAGCCACCATTCTCCGTAAACTCAAACTACCAAAGAAAGAAGGAACATCACAGTCCCACCCACACTACCTGACTAACAGATGATCTCTAGGAGGAAGTGTGAGTAAAAATGAATTAAATTACATAAAGTTAACAAATAATACGTCAACCTGGAGCACCTAGTTACGAAAGAAACCTCAACTGTTCTATAGAAAAAAGTTGCAGAAAATAGTGAGATTAATCAATAATGAATTTAATCTTTAAGGGCAGACCTAGATATATGTGCCACTAGACACTGCAACAGCTTGTACAACAAAATAATTCACAGAAATTAACAAAAGAATGTACTGTGATCTAATGACAAAACTCTAAACATGCTTTTAATGTGTATTCTTTCTGCCAAAATAAAACACAGAGGTATCTGCACATACGACACAATTACACACTTACCTATAAACTCAATAGCTTCCAGGAACCAGCAGCTGATGTCTTCCTTGTGGTTATCCTCCACAGGGATACATTTGTACTGGTAAACTCCCTCGAAGTGGTTGGGACAGTCGGCCGACACGTTCAGCAGGGCAGAGATTCCTATGCTATCCAGAACCTCCTTCTTTGAGGCATGAAGGGCACTGCCAAGGTAAAGGAATGGGAGGATCTCAACTGGGCCACCCTGGAAAAGGACAAATGGGAGGTTGATCATTAACTTATTATTTCTTTATAAATCAGCAGTAAAGAGAACTATTTACTGCTATGAGGCAGTTTGTAGAAACACTTCTTAACCCAGGCAGCTTGTGGAGCCACATTGGAGAAATGTTCTTACATGAAAGCCAGCGTGCATGATAAGACAAAGAATGTATTGTCTCAGTAAGCAGCAGAAGCCAGACACCGGATGACTTCAGCACAAGCGTGACCTTGCTTAAATATTTTGTTAATCACATTAGCCATGCTTCTCAGTTTAATATCTGTGTGAATAATGCGAAACTCATTTGATATGGGCCATTTAGTTTGTCACTTTCTATCCTAAGTTGATTTATATTTTCACATTTGTAGACACAGCTCACAGCTGGAGCTAAGCGTCTGATCAACTGCCTTACAATTATTAACACAAAGCAACAGTGCAACAATCTGTGTGTTTTTAACACATCAGCTTATACTAACTTGTGTTTTTCTCATGCCTTGTTGAGAACACATCGCTTTTCACAGCTCTTCTGGGGGTAAACATGCTCCGTGCTACTGTGTAAGCAAACACTTACATACAGTAAGTGCGCAGCAGCAGTAGCTGAGGACATGGGGTTTCCTGAATCCTCCAAGAATATGGAAGAATTTCAAGGAGCATAAAAATGTAATGTTAATGTGTGTTTGAGTTTTCTAGGTTAGGTTTAATTATATAAATTGTTGACCATAATATTTAACCTATTTCAGATACCAAAACTGCTATTACAATTAGAGACAAATTTTTTTCAGAGAAAACAAGTCATGTTTGCTCAATTATGACTAGGTTCAGCTAGTACTGGTTTAAGTTATGCCTCGTCCGACATAGAGAAAAAAATTTTTTATAACCGGCCTGAGTGGGGAGACATACATTTTTTTCTAACTACATGATAAAAAGATATGTTCCCAATTTAGTGCCAGATTTTTTTCAATTCTGCACCACATCTCAGAGGATGTGCTAAGGTTAGACCGGAAGCACTGTTTCCCCTTTTACTGGGTCTGAAAGGTCAACTGATTGGTAGTCTATACTGGTACTTATTGACGAGAGCTCTGTCTGTTTATGTCAGTGCTGCTGACGAATTCAGTAGTGACACAGTGTCAGGAAATGATCGATACTGCTAAGAGGTGTAATGTGAAAGGGGGGGGTTAGTTAGCTGGCTATTTCACCCAGCCCATTAAATATCTATGCTGCTACAGGAAGTGGAAGTTCTTCTTGAATATGCATCTGACAGTTACAGCAGAGACTATCGAGCATTTTTCTTATAAAGCTCACACAGAGGCTGGCTTGTCTGCGTCGCTCCCCTCGTGGGTTCCAGGGGAATTAAACCCTGACCACATGTGACTGAGCATTGCATAAACTCTGCAGACTCAAACAACAGCTTACTGACCAACAAAACAAGGCCACCCAGGTCACAGGAAGTGATCCTGAGGTGAATCAATGCTCAACTGCGACATCCAGGCTAGAGTATTATTATATGGCAAAAGACTTTTTTCAACAATAGGAAGATTTTCAAATTATGTTTTGATTTTGTTTGAACAACAGTTAAAATTGCCCTTGAACAAAGCAAATAACCGCAAGTGTTTATCCTCGGGGGCTAAAATGTCAGTTTGTAGAAGGGAAGCTGATAAAAGAAATATTTTGCATATCATTATTAATTGAATGCTTTCAGTTTAACATATGATAGACTTTTGTTGTGATATATTACATGTGCATACAGATGACTGGTATTAGTCTGACACTGGTGGCTGTTCATGGTCTTAGTTCAGATTACTTTAACCTTCTGTGTCGTGTTGCATTTTACCTGGTCATTTGGTGGTGTTCCACATGATGAGCAGGCGGAGTCGATGCTCGACTGGCTGTTGAGGGACGGTAAGGATTTGGTCTTTAAACAAAACTCTGGATACTCTGTGAAAAATTTGTCGTATCCCCCTAGAAATTAAAAAAAAAAAAAAATACAAAATGATCACATATGCAGTGCTACGGCATACCTGTTATAGTATAAGTGATAATATGTGGAGAATAAATTGACAGCTGAGCCCCACAGAATGGAAGAATATTACAGAAATAAAAGCTTTTTGTTTGGGGGTTTAATTTGTAAAAAAAAACAAACACACACACACACACCACAGAAACATAGATGAGGACAAAAGCCAACATTCGCATTCTGGCACAATCTACACCGTCTGTGTTCAGTTAGTCTGACACAAAGTCTATTAAACCGACCCCTGACCGACTGTCCTGTGTCTACTTGCTGTGGATTTGAAAACAATTTCATCATCCTTTTGTTCTTGTCACACATCACTGCTGACCATTGCTCTCTGCACCTCAAGGATCAAATCAGATTAACTGCAATTTGTCAGACTTATAAGCTACAAGCATATATTTATGTGCTTCAAGGCATCTGCATCATTAGGATGCACAGAAAAAGGAATGCGCCACAGCTTGCAGCAGCTCTCAGCAGCCTAAATATGGGGTGTGTAAATCAAGCGTTCATTTTTTCAGATTTCACTGCTTCCCATCGGTAATTTACCTGAAGCAGACTGTGTGAAACGATTATGTGTGTGTCCTGTAAGTCCCTACGGTTTGCTGTGGCTTCTACAGCATCAGCATTACCTCATTCACTCAGCTCACAGCCATTGGTCTGTGTGAATGTGTGTAGATGTTAGTGAGTGAGTGAGTGAGGAAGAGTGTGTGTTGTGAAAATAATACACCCGTGTATATGAGGAGCAGGATATTTCAGTTTCTGGTGTATTAATGAACAATAAAAACATGTATATTTTCAGTATCTCTAAGACTGAATAATATACAAATGTATTTGTAGAATAATAAAAGTACGATAACCAGTGGCTTACAGATGATGAGTAGCTGAAATAAGGCCAATGTAAAAATGTGGTTATTATTACAGGATGTGATTTAAAGTCTCAGTGTAGGATGGAATAAAGTATTGCAAAGACTGAGTATTCATTTTATTATTTTATTGTCATTTTGGACTTATTATTTTAAAAGAAAAGAAATACATGATGTTTATCATAGTTTATAATTGGCTGCTACTGACTAATATCACTAGAGTCCACGCTATTGTTTAATTGCACTATTTATTATGATTTTAATGCAGCCATTCGTCAGTTACATTAAATGTACTGCTTTAACTGGACAAATGAATAACCAAAGCAGGCTCGGATGAACTGAAATTATTCACCTTTGAGCAGGTAAATGCGTGTGCCGGAGGAGTCCCTGCACAGCGCGTTGAGCACCAGCGTCAAGGTGCTGTCCTCCTTCACCGTTTCCGCGTCCTGCGTCCTCTCGTCGTACAGCACCGCGGCGGAGTACAGCCCGGACCGGAGGCGGACGCGGACCTCCTCGTCGCCGGCCAGCACCTGGTCCAGGCTGAGCGCGGAGCCCTTTGCCCGGCGGCGGACGATGGTGTTGCAGCGGGCGTTGACGGCGCCCCGGATGTGCCCCGCGCTGAAGGCGAGGAAAGAGCGGCAGTCCAGCAGGAGGCACTTGGCGCTGTCGTCCTTGAGGAGCCGCTTCAGCACCGTGCAGTCCATTTCGCCGAGCTCCTCCATGGCACGTCGTTTACACACTGGTAGGCTGCGCTCGACCGTCGTTTATCTCCTCTCTCGCTCTTTCTGAGCCCTCCGCTGACCCTCCTCGGAACCTGGAGAAGGCGCACGGATCCCTTTCGCGCCTCTCCTCTTTTATCTGCGCATCATCATCATCATCGTCGCTGTTGTAACCGCACTGCTTTGTGTGTTCAGTCCGGTCACCTCTGTCTCCTTCTCCTCTCTGCCTCTCTGAGCGTGTTGTCCACGGCGCTCTTTCTCTTTTTTCCTTTTTTTTATGAATGGGTGCATCGCGTCACGGCGGAGGTGACGTCAACTGCCAAGCAGCCTATCACAACTCGTCCACTTTCTCGTGCCCTTTCCTCCTCTGCCGTTCATTCATAAAAAAAAGCATCAATGAAACGAGAGGCGATGGGACTGAAGATTAAGCTCAGGAGATTTCACCACATCTGAATGACAAAAAACATGGAGTTCAAAATATTTTTTAAAAATCTTCAAAAATTACAAAAGCAGCTGAGATGAATTTAACAGTACTAGTAATCTCTGCCCACCCATTTGTGATTAATTTAATATAAACTTGCAGTTGCCTATTAAACACTTTCATATGGTAAAAATGAATCAAACATAACTCAAAAGGCAGCTCTGTAGCTTTGGATCTTTCAGCTGTTGCTTGTTTGTTACCGTTCTCACAAGTGTACACTACTGTAGGGACAAAAAAAAAATTTACTGCAATTTTATCGCCATAAAATTAAACTATTAAAATTTTAGGTTTTAATGTGAGTTTGTGAATTTTTTTTTCTGTACCTGTTTATCGCAAAATTGAAAAATCTTCGCTCAGGTTCATTTTATTTAAGGTTCAGTGCTAGAGACCCTGCTGGTGGACTGCAGGTGGGTGTGCTTACGTATATCTGTGTGCGTCCGCATACGTCTGGGTGTGCATCTGTGTGTGTGGGTGTGTGTAATCCTAGAAGCGGATGCAATTTGCATCTTCTATCACACAGCCTTAGTGAGCGTGCTCAGGTATTTGCATGTTGATCTCATTTCCATGGTTACGAGAGGAAAGAGAGCAGCACGGCGGCGGATGACAGGGGGAAAATGCAGACATCCTGACACAGACAGAGACAAAACAGCTGAAAGAGACAAACAAACAGTCAGCAGGGGAAATGTTTAACCTGCAGAAAGTGTTTTATGGGTAGGATAATGTAGGAGAAAATTCCATATAGGGACATGGATCTATGTTTCTGAAGCTTTCCATTCATTTCTGATGAATATTTGAAGATGTAACATGTGGAATACAAGTAAAATCTGATGGTAAATGAACTGGCAAGGATCTTCAACACAAGAGAAATTCTTAGTGTTTACTCTCTGACTTCGTTACAATACTTTTTTAGCAGTGCACTTACATAAGAGACAGAAAAAGGCTAGAAGCGATGCAGCAAAAGCTGGCCTTTATCCATAAACTGGTTTCTACATTTCCCACAATGCAGGTCAAAAGGATCTGAAGATCTTTGAATCCTTGTGCATTAAATTTATCTCCAAGGCCAAGCAGAAATGACTTAAGTGATACCAGCAGATTTTCTCAGATGTGATAAAATTCATTTATGCAAGAGAAGGAATTGGACTGACCAGAACAAGCAAAGCAAATCTTAATGTATAAATCACACATGTCTTTAACATTATCAACTAAATTATGTTGGATACTGCTGACAAATCTGTGAATTCAAAGATACATGACAGAGCACTAATATACACTATGTGGACCAAAGTATTGGGTCACCTTCACATTAGACCTGCAGGAGCTTTGATGACATCCCTTTCAAAATTCGTAGGCATGAACATGGAGCTGGTCGCCCATTTTTACCTATAACAGCTTCCAGTCCTCTGGGAAGGCTTTCTACAAGATTTTGAAGTGTGTCTGTGGGAATTTTTGCCCATCCAGAAGAGCGTTTGTGAGGTCAGACACTGACGAGGGCCTGGCTCACAATATCCATTCTAGTTCATCCCAAAGGTGTTCAGTGGAGTTGAGGTCAGGGCTCTGTATGGGCCAGTCAAGTTCTTCAACAGAATCAGAATCAGAATGCTTTATTAATCCCAGGAAAATGCTTAATCCTAGGACAGATCAAATTCACTGAACCATGCCTTTGTTTACAGTCATGCTGGAACAGAAAAGGTCTTTTCCCAAACTGTTCCCTCAAAGTTGAAAACATAGATTTGTCTAAAATGTTTTGGTGAGCTGAAGCATTAAGACTGACTTTCAGCGGAACTTAGGGGCCCAGGCCAACCCCAGAACCCCAGGCATTGTGGTTAGGGATATAAGGCTTGCATTCAGCTGCTTGGCATGGGTTTCCATGCCAAGCAGCTCCCGGCGCACAGTTTTGTGCTGATGGTAATGCCATAGGAGTTTCGGAACTCTGTAGTTATTGAGTTAGCAGAGTATTTGGGATGCACTGTGCACCTCAGCACTTGACAACCCCTCTCGTTAAGTTTATGTAACCTGCCACTTTGTGGCTGAGTTGCTGTTGTTCCTAAATGCTTCCACTATATAATAATAGAATCAGAATACATTATTGCATTGTGTTACAGATGCTCAGTTAGATATAAATAAACATAAATTTGAAATATGACTTACAGTTGATGGTGGAATATCAGCGAGGGGAAAATTTTAAAAGCCGACTTGTTGCAATGGTGGCATCCTATTACAATACTGTGCTCAAATTCAACAAGCTCTCTAGAACAATCCTTTTTTGGGTCTCTGTGTGCTTGATTTTGTGCTCCATAATCACAAAATGAAATACCTGAATTTGGTGATTAAGAGGTGTGACCCAATACTTTCATCTATGCAGTGCAATTAAGTCAGAGTGATTACAGGGCTCCTTGACAAATATTCTCAAAATCTCTGAAAGTTTATTAGAGGGATGAACACATTTTTTTTCAAATATTCCTCTATTCATTAGTTTGATATTGATAAAGATAGATAGTACTGTCTATCATATTCACTCTCACTCTGAATAAAAATCTGTTGTTTGTTCACTTTTTTATTCCAGCTTTTCCCCTTCATTTGTCACCCCTGCCTCCAGATCTGATTTTATGCATGATAGCCAGTTTGTCCAATTCATATTTTTTTAAAATCCATGCAGAAAAATGACAACTAGCATACCAATACCCGCAGTGTGCGTGTATGGTCTATATGTACAGTTTATTCTATGGACAAATAGTTGCCATAAGCACTGCAGGAAAAAAATTAAAGAAAGGGCTGTGACACGTAAGACAAAGAGGTGATAGAAGGTGAGACTGAATAAAGGCAGAGCAGGAAGAAAAAGAAGGTACAGATAAAAGAGGAAGAAGAGGAGGTAGGATGAAGAATAGATGAGATAGACAAGAAGAAAAAAAAGATGTTTACTTGTGCTAGACTGCAGCCTCTAGTGTCCTATATTAACACAGACACATGCACCACCACACATTACTATCAACCCTAAACAATGCTTCCAACAGGCGGGATGGGTGCTGCTGCCGTAGCAACAAGGGAGAGGTGTGGGAGGGTAGAGACAGAAGCAGGGGGCTGTGAGGGGATTGGCCGGAAAAAGGTTCTGCGCTGATGTCATCCCTCCCTCCCTCTACTCTCTCATGTCCACCCATTCATCCCCTCACATCACATCTCTTTGCTTGCATGCCATCATCTGTCAATACAGTGGAGGAGAGAGAGATAGAAAGGCGAAGAGAGAGGATATCTCCCTCTTTGTGTTCGCTCCATTTTCATCTCTCACCCCTGACTCTGCTCATTCCAGTTTTAATTTTTGTTTATTCACAAGCGCTGTGCAATATTACAGTAATACAACAGGGCTGTAAATGTGGTGGAGACAGCCAAAGGAATATTCTTCATCTGTGTTCCTAAGCATGCACTAATGAAAGCAACAATAATGCAATAACAATAAATGTCTGTCTAAAAAATTGTTTTAAGTAATAAAAATAAGTACTGCAAAATACATTAACTGTCCACTTCATTAGGTATACCATGCTAGTTCCAGGTTGGACCCCTTTTGCCTTCAGAATTGTCTATATTTTTCCTGGCATCGAATCAAAAAGGTACTGGAAACATGCATCAGCGATTTTGGTCCATATTGACATGATAACATCGTACAGTTATTGCAGATTTGTTGGCTGCACACCAATGATGCAACGCTCCCATTCCACCTCATCTCAAAGACTGTGGAGGTCATTTGAGTACAGTGAACTCACTGTGATATTCAAGAAACTAGTTTGAGCAGAAAATGGGTACGCAGTGGTCATAAATGGTAAATGGACTGGTACTTACATCGTTCTTTTTTACTCTATAAAGCACTTTTTACTACAAGCCACATATTTCAGCCACATATTCATAGAGTGTTTTATTGAGTGCCTTTAAGCAAATTTAACTATTGTGCATGCACTCACATGGATGGAACACCATCAGGAGGAATTGGAGGTTCAGTGTCTTGCCCAAGGACACTTAAACATGCAGACTAGAAGAGCCAGGGATCTAACCACTAACTCTGATTAGAAGACAATCCGCCCTATCTCCTGAGCCACAGCCACTCCAAATGGATGAACATGGTCAGCAAGAATACTGAGGCGAGCTGTGGCATGAAAATAATGGATTGGTCCAAAGTGTGACAAGAAAATATCCTGCACACCATTGCATCACCGCCAGCCTGAACTGCTGATGGAGCCATGCTTTTGTGTTGTTTATGCCAAATTCTGACACTACCATCCAAATGTCACAGCACAAATCCAGAATCATCAGTCCAGGTAATGTTTTTTCCAATTCAAGATTCAAGATTCAAGAGCTATTTATTTGTCATTTCAACCACATACAGCTGACGCAGAACATAGTGAAATGAAACAGCGTTTCTCCAGGACCTGGTGCAACATATAAACATACAGACATGTGACAGGAAGGGTTTTTTGTTTTTTTTAGCAGTTTAAAATTTAAAAATAAAACTTTGAAAGAAAAAAAATAAATAAATAGATAAATAATAAAGTGCAACGTGTGCAACATAGTGTAGTTGCAGACAATGCAAAAACAGAACCCTTTTCATCTAAACCGGATGAACATATTGCAAAAATCAAAATAGTGCAAAACAGTAGACATGAAAGACACAATGAAAAGACAACACAACAAGACACTAGCACCGAGAAAAAGAGGTAATGTGCAGTAGCAGCGGTTGAGGTAGTGCAGATTGCGTGTGTGTGTGTCTGTGAGTGAGTGAGTGAGTGAGTGAGTGGGACAGGGTTTATAGTGTTATGCAGTTCTGGGTTGGTGTGTGTGGGTGAGTGTGAGGGGGGCTTTTTTGTAGTTCAGTC
>VUQH01043331.1:0-11585 GCA_015106775.1 Etroplus canarensis | reverse complement strand
GTCCTTGCACTGGCTCCCCATAAAGTTCCGATTTCAGTTTAAGATCTTGGTGATCACTTTTAGAGCTCTGCACGGCCAAATGCCTGTTTATATTACTGAACTTTTATATCCATATATACCGTGCAGGTCACTGAGGTCCTCTGACCAAAACCTGTTGGTGGTTCCTCGTTCCAGGTTGAAAACTAAAGGAGACTGTGCGTTTGAGGTTGTGGCTCCGAAACTATGGAATGCACTACCTTTATATTTGAGCTCTGTGGACTCCATTGAAACTTTTAAAGAGCAGCTCAAGACATACTTATATAGGCTTGCTTTTAACTAGTGGACACTTTTTTTGCTTTTAATATTTGTATTCTGTTTGTTAATTGCTGCTGTGAAGCACCTTGTGACCTTTGTCTTGAAAGGTGCTATATAAATAAACTTTACTTACTTACTTACTTACTTACAATACTCAATATGTGAGGACTAGCTGCACTGACTGTCAGAAAGGATCAATTTGCTTAGAATTATGTAAGATAAATTTTACAACAGTGGGCAACTATGTAAAATGAGTGTGGTCTGGTGATATTAATTAAAACTGCAGTAAAAAGCAAGCAATTATAATGATGTTTTGACAGGAAAATGCATCAATCAACAATGTTTCTAAACAACTCATACACACATCACATGCAGTGCATTTCCTTTCTGAAAATTATGCAAATTGCAAGTAATTACTCTGCATTTCCAATTGGCTTATAAAACTTCTACAATCTATCTGTAATATATAACAAAAATTTAGAAGCCTCAAGCAAGCAAGAGTCATTCATTTAACAGGAGAAGTGATCGCCATTGAGAAGCAGAGTGTTATAAAATACAGAATATCCAAAAGTAGAAATCCTTAACATCTACAGAAGATTTCGTACCTTCAAAAAATGTCATGACAATCACAGGGATGACACAATACAGACAAAAAAAGTGATGTTGCTTCGAGCAGCAGCACTAAATGGCATTAATTGCGCTATTTTTGGCATAGTGGAATACGAGCGACCTGACTTTTTCTTATCTTGATCTCTGGAATAAATTACTGACATGTAATTTTTTCCTGCATAACTAAGATACATTGGTGCAGATTGATAGTTAAAAAATATTCCTACATTCACTGTGAAATATCTGTTCATGGAAATTCAACCTTCAGCTCTATTCTAACATTTTGCTGCACTTTCTGTTGTTCACTGTTTGTGCTGTCTTCCAAATCTGTTTGACTGTATTGTTATGAATACCATTCTATTGTGGTAAATGGCAAATGAACTGGTACTTATATAGTACTTTTCTACTCTAGCTGAGCACTCAGAGCAGTTTTTACTACAGGCCTCATTCACTCATTCACATACATATTCATATCAAGCACATTTAACTATCATGCACACATTCACACTCCAATGGATGCATCGGGAGCAATTTGGGGTACAGTGTCTTGCCCAAGGACACTTCGGCATCTAGACTGGAGGAGCCAGGTCTCAAACCGCCAACCTTCGTGTTGGAAGACGACCCACTCTACCTCTTGAGCCACAGCCATTAAATGTCATTAAATGTGTCACTGTCTACTACTGTACCTTACTTAAAATTTTATATACAGTAGTGATAGCATATAATAGTAATCATATAACCTATACAGTCTGCTAAAATTGAATCCAGATGAACTCCACCAAAATCGACACGGCACCCATCAAAGCCCAAGTTGTTGGCTGTAACAACAGAGGGATTACAATGACACATTGGGACAACATTCATAAGAACAGAGTCACGAACATGACGAAGACAAATAAAAGCATGGGTGACAAGATGACAATTTTAAGTTAAAGTGACAGAAAAAAAATGTTTTGTTACATATTCAGTCAACACAGGCTGCATGCATGTGAATATATAATTTGAAGCAAAAAGAAATGCATAGTGTGCAGACAGATTCGTAGGAATCATCATCATTTTTTCTGCTCAACACCATGAGGCAGTGAGAGCTATCACTACATGATGATTTTGCTGCCAAATTGCCTGCTGTTCAGGAAAGAAGGTGCTGATGAAATCAGGAATTTAAATATGACACAGTGAAGCTACTACAGCTGCCTAGATGGTAAATATTCCACATATTCTATGTACATTACTGCTCAAAAGTTTGAGATCACTTCCAAATTTCATTGTTTTCCAAAAAAAAAGCACATTTTCATGCAATTCACAATGTCAGCAATTTCACAAAGAATTTTATCAATTTCACAAACAATTAAAATTAATCAAATGATTTTCAGAAAATGATCTACATCTTTGCATAGAGGCCTATTATCACCAACTGTCAGTCCTCTGCATCAGTCTCCTGGTATAAGTGCTAATCCAAGTTAATCATTTTATAAGACTTGTTGATAATTAGAAAACATTTTTGCAATTGTGTTGTACAGGACAAAAAATGTACTAATAAGAGACCAAAAAAGGGAGCATGGCATTCCTTAGGTTAGTTTAGTATCTGACACATCAGCAGGTGTTTTTGGTTTACACATTCAAAATGGCCAGAAAGAAAGAACTTTCTTTAGAGACCTGTCAGTCTATTGTTGTGCTTATAAAGGAAGGATATTCAATCGAAGAAATTGTGGGGAAACTTAAAAACCTTTACCATGTTGTTAACTTATCCATTCAGAAAGCAGCGCAAACTCTAACAAGGACAGAAAAAGGAGTGAGAGGTCCCGATGCACAATTGTGCAAAAAGACAAATATCTGAGAGTGTATAGTTTAAGACAATGATGCCTCACAGGTCATCAACTGACAGCTGCACTAAATAGTACAGTACAATAGTAAAAATAGACACTAGACACTGGAAGACTGGAAGGATGCATTGTGGACAGATGAGTCTATGTTTGAGGTCTTCAGATGAAACACAAGAACATTTGTGGAATGCAGTACAAATGAAAAGATGCAAGAAAAATGTTTAATACCATTAGTAAAGCATGGTGGAGACAGCATGATGATCTTGGAGTGCTTTGGAAGTGGCAAAATTAGAGATTTTTACACAGCAGAAGGGACTTTGAGGAAGGAAAGCTATCAGAAGATTTTGCACCGCCAGCACTTGTTTGGGGTCAGTTTCATCCTACATCAGGATAGAGACCCAAAACACACCTCCAGATTGTGTCAGCAACATTTAAAGAATAAGCAGTCAGCCAGAAATCTGAGTGTAATGGAGTGGTTGGCACAGTATCGGGATCTGAATCCTAAGCATGAGCATTTGTGGGACCAGCATGACCATATGGTACGTAGGAAGACTCCATCAAGCCAATGCATCTTGTGGTAGATGCTCCAGGAAGCATGGAGTGAAGTCTCTTCAGATTACCTTGAAAAAATGACAGCCAGAATGCTTAGGGTCTATCAGATGGTAATTGCTGCAAAACGTGTGGATTTTTTTTAGGTTTGTATTTTGTTTTTTTGATGAAGGCAAAGTTTGAAGAACACATTCATCATTTCCATTAAAATCATTATTCTTAATTCTGACAATGACAGCATGGCCTGGTCATTTGATATATTTCGTATTCAGACTAACTTCATGTGTGTTTCCATGGATAAAGAGGTCATTTTAAGTCATTTCAAACTTTTGAGCAATAGTGAATATCTGTCAGTTTGTGCATGCACCTGGTTATACATATACAAAGCCTGTTAGTACTCAATAAAGAATCCATCAAAGTTGAGTTGGAGCTGATATGCTATCAGTCTTGGCAGAATTGAAATGACAGCTGCAAAAAGTACATCTCTAAGCCAGTATCAAGTGATACAGCACAGGGCAGGCCTTATTACTGAAAATAAGAAAAAAAATGTCAAACCACTTATTGAGGTGGAAAACCGGAAAATTTGCCTGCAGGGCAGGTGTAATGGACACAACACAAATACTATAGTTGGGCACATGCCTGTTACAAGGAATGAGTACAGGAATAAAGTAGAGGGGTGAAATGACAGAGGTACTGTAGAGATAAAGCAGTGTCAAGCAGTATTTAGCTCAGCAGATGGAAACAAAAGAAGACTAGCAACTTTACTTTATGCAACCCCAACTCTAAAAAAGTTGGGACACTGTGTAAAATAAAAAAACACAACGCAATATTTGCAAATCTCATATAACAATATGTATTTTATGTATTTTATTTTTCTTTTTTCCAAGAACATAAGATATATCACAAAGTGAGATATTTTACTATTTCATGAAAATACAAGCTCATCTTGAATTGAATTGATAGATGTCATCTGAAGGGGAGCATATGTTAAAACTGTATATACATGTCTCAAAGAAGTTGGGACAAGGACAACAAAAGGCTAGCAAAGTAAGCGGTACTAAAAAGAAACAGCTGCAGGAACATGTTGGAACTAACTAAGTGAATTGGCAACAGGTCAATAATGTGATTCAGTATAACAGAGCACCTTAGAGAGGCAAAGTCTCACTGAGGTAAAGACTGGGAGAGGTTCAGAAATCTGCTAGAAACTGTGTCTATAAATTGTGAAGCAATTTCAGAATAATGTTCCTCAACATAACATTGCAAAAACTTTGAAAATTCCATCATCTACAATATATAATATCATCAAAAGATTCTGAAAATCTGGAGACATCTCTGTGTGGAAGGGACACGACCAAAAACACATATTAGATGCTGGTGATCACTGAGGTGACACAGCAAACACGGTTCAGGAACACTTCCCGAAATCAATGTTTGTGAACCCAGTTCCCTTTTGCTATTCACAAATGGAGGTGAAAGTTCTATCTTGCAAAGGAATCAAATGAGAACATGACCAAGATGTGCCAAAATGGGATGAGGCAAAGTGGAACACTGTTCTCTGTTCAGACAAAATTTGAAATCCTTCTTGGTTTCTTGGACATTTTGGATGCTGTATCCTCTGAACTAAAGAGGAGAAGGACCATCCAACTCATTATCAGTTCAAAAGCCTACATCTCTGATAGTGTGGGGGTGAATTAGTGCCTATGGTACTTGGCAACTTGCACATCTGGAAAGGCATCATCAGTGCTGAAAGGTGTATATAAAAGTTTAACATATGCTCCCCTCCAGTTGACATCTGTCAGTTCAATTCAAGATAAGGTAGTATTTGTCATTAAACAGTAAAATGTCTCACGTTCAACACTATATGTTTTCTATGTTCTTTTGTGAATAAAATATTGGTTTGTGATATCTGTAAATCATGCATTTTGTTTCTATTCATATTTTATGCAGTGTCACAACCTTCTTGGAATTGAGTTTATAGTAAGAAAGTTAGATTCACCTCATAGTCATTTTAAATGTCAGTATTAACATATTAAAAAATTTGAGAAAAGGGTGAGATTAGTGAAATGAGTTTGAAAACAATCATAGAGAACAATACAGAGGGTGAGAGGAAGTGTGTGGTGTGCACTATGGAGAGGTGCTCCAGGTACTCTGCTGCAGGCAAGCGTGGGACAGAATCACTGTGTGTGTGTGTGTGTGTGTATGTGTGTGTGAACGCGCGTGCATGTGTATCTGTCACTAAAGACCTCTCACAGCTACCGAGTGGTGGACAGAGTTATTGATTGGCAAAGAGTTGGTGAAACAATCATTTATTGGCCCCCTTCACACACATCTAGACAAAATTTACTTCTGATACACTGCACTGACCAAAATAAAAAAAAGCTATTTGAAGAAGGTGAAATGAGGCTTATCTTATAATCCTGTCACAGTGGCATTTTTTATTATTACCAAAGTCTTGGAAATAAACAAAAATGCCCTGCGCTTATCCAACACACCTCTCTATATACAGCACCATCTACTTCAGTGCGATCAATACACACATACAAACGGGTACAAATCGTTGTTCCAGTGCACCAAACATCAAACTTCTTCTCCAGTTTAAGTCCCACACACACTGCAGATATATGCACATTCTCGTAGTCCTACACAAGTAAAGGAATTAGGCTTGTGGTCACACTGCCATCCCACACACACACGGCCACTCACTCACACACACAACTTCAGCAAGCTTCAATCCATACTAACCTGGTCGCAGTAAAATGGCGACTGAAGTGAGTGCTTATCTGTCCCTCAAGCTGAATCAAGCAGGGGAAAATCACCTCAGTCACAGCAATAACAACCTTCTCACAAACCATTACATATATGCTCAGAGACACTCAATAGGCAAGTTGTTTTGTGTTTTAACGTGCCTACCTTTGAGCCACTATAAGTATCCATCATGCAATGAGCAAATAATTTGTTCCAACATAAGTTTAGGAGATGTGACATATGATTTGAAGTTCTGTGTGTATGGAGTGTTTGTGTATACACTGGCATGTTTGTACCCTGTGGCGTGGGGCCAACTGAGTGTAGCAGAGCTCAGCTATTAGCATGCACGGTAAAATCCTTCAATTTTTTTGTCTTCTCAAACATCAAAGACAGAGTCTGAATAGCAAACAGAAATTGTTGCTGTCCAGATTTTTCTGTCAGACTGTTTACGCTCTCTTTCTGTCATTCTGATTTTCTGGTCACAAATTTGTTTTCCTGTAATATAGACATATTACTATATGATTTTAGTTTCCCTCACTGGCTCACTGTAAATGTATGGGGTAATGAAGTCATAAAATTATCCATTTGATAGAGTTTTCCCTCAAAATCTGACAGCATTGCCTGACTAAAGATTTGTTTCTGTGAACAGATTTTTTGCTCAAAATCAGTTTCTAACAACCTCCATTCTATAACTCATTCATTATTTTATATATGTCACTGCAATATGCCTGTGCGTGGTCTTCCCATTCAATCATCCAAATACACTATAAAATATTTAAATACATCAAACTTATATGAGTAGCAACTTTAAAAAAATAATAAAAAGCAGAGAACCACATGAATACATACATATGATATTTTTAAAATTCTACTAGGATGTTTATTACAGTTTAAATTGCAGAAAGACGGCAACTTTTGTGGGAAAAGTTTGACTATGTAAAGTTATAACTGGTCCACAATTAAAGCAGCTATAGAGAGAGCGATCCATCCATCAAAAGCTCATCAGTTGATTCCCCTTAATTATCTGTTTGTTTGATTACTGTTCGGAAACCATGTAATGTGTGCTCAATAATGTGATATAAAACATTTAAAGACATTAATTTCTTTTCAGTAGGTACTATTGGCTAAAGTGTGTTTGCACATAAAGGCTCCTTTGCTTCTTTCACCTCACAACCTCAAGTTTTTTGTACCTCATTTGAACTTACCAACTGACCAAAGAAACAGCAAGCCCTACACTTTCACGACTGAGTGTAAATTGTGCTGTAATCTATTCCACTTAAATGTACACACACACATTCATGCAGTGTGGTAGGAAGGCCAGTTTGTTCTTGTCTGTCCCAAATGCTAAAGGATCATCTTTAGTCCCGCTGTTTGTGTAGTCGGCAAACACACGACTGCCTGTTCTGAGCACAAACTTTAAGCACACACACACACAAGCACATGCATACAAATGTGCACATTAAATTGTCCTAACAGCACAGTGCTGATTGCTGCAATTGTAGCTGTACTGTATAAGGATGTCAAACATACTTACTTTAAGGCGATTCTGGGAAGACTGCTGTACTGTGGTACCAAATCCACAAGATAAAGCAGCAAGGGTTGATGGGTTGGGGTAAAGGGGTCAGCGTCAAGATGGATGAAAATGTCTCACACAAACGTAAAAAAAGCAGTACAAAGAAGTGGAAGTATGACTGCAGAAGTTGGTGATGAACAGACAGAAAACACTGTAGCAGAAAATGTAGATTCTTCGTACATAAATAGAAAAGGTGAAGGGGTGAAGACTCAGTACTAACTAAAGAATAATGGGACTGATTTAAAGAGAACATGTATGTTGCCACTTGAGTATGATTGATGATTGCAAGTGAACAACCAGAATCGTAGCTAAAAGAAGGTTAAAAGTTATCTTTAGGGTCAAATTGATTAATTCCATTGGTTAATGAAAGGATATGGGCTGGAGACCATACGGATGCACCAGCTGCGAGGACAGGTGGTTTGCTTGAGGCAAAAAAAGACCACAGGTGCTAGCTCTGGGAAGGGCACCACAAGAGTGCTTAGGTCACTCCCGATACTGACATCATCACCTGGGCCTACTTCCTCAATGATGTCATCAGCTTGCGCCGAGCTGTATTCCTCATTCTGCCCTGGCCTTGCTGAGGAAATGCTCCCCAGCGGCACAGGACACTCCTCGCTCGTCATGGCAAGCCAGCTGAAGTCTGAAACATAATGGAAATGGACAACAAGATTACGACAACGAAATGGCTCTGATAAACATGTAAAATGTTTTATTTATTCATGTTGAGCATTTGTATTGCAGCAATTAAATATTGAGTCAATTATTTAATACATGACAGTTTGAAAGGAGCAGGCCTGAGGATACACATATACTCCCACAGACCACTGAATAACTCCAACATCACAGCATCAACTCACAGATATTTAATGATTGTTTTAGCCCCAAAAGCCCATTAGTCTATCGCTGTCTCAACGCCCTGTGAAAGCAAATTCTCTTATCATAAACTCACTTGTCTACATAACAGAATGCATTGCTTACTGATAACAATCACCTCCCACAATCCAACACACACGGAAGGGTACAACAGTGGAGCGTAAATCAATGTCAACAGTCATTGCACATTCATTGACGATTCATTTAGCCCCATCACAGTGTTGTGGGAAAGGAAATAGCTTTCCATCACCTACTACTTAGCTAGTGAATAAATTCACATTTATCTGTGGATATAGCACACACACACACACACACACACACACACACACACACAGCAGTGCAATCTTTCACACATCTGCATTTTTACACATACTGTATATGCAACAGACAATGAAATATTGCATAACAGCTAGCTCTCTGAGCATTGTCTGCTATCACAAGTTACTCCTGGTAAGGAAGTGTGCATGTTAGATTGGGGATTCGAAGTCAAAGGAGGAATAATATAAGAAGTGCATGGAAAGACAGACTGGCAGAAAGTTTGTTCTTTTGGCTCCATCAGTTGGCCAGTAGCAGCCAGAGCCTAAGTGAATGCATAATGACATGCCGGACTTGGTAGTCCTCTTGCTTTTAACTGGCAGCCAAAGAAGGCAGCCAGGAAGAGGCAAGAAGCCAAGAGAAGGCTGGACATGTGCATAGCTTGACATATGCACAGTCTTTCACACATACCCACACACACTGTCTCTTTCTCTCTCTCTTTCTTTCTCTCGCTCTCTCTCTCTCTTTCGCATGGACAAGATATCATTGTTCAATGCTCACTCTAGTGTTATATTAGGATCATTTTGGACACAGGTGCATACACATTTGTATTTTAACTTGCCATGATGAAATACATTTTGTACAACATAGTGGCTATAGAGTAATGACAACATTGGTTATTAAATTTGTTTCCTAAAAAACCCCACCTCTGCTATCAAGGAGGAAAGCAAAGAGTGTGATAGAAACCAAAAGCAAATTGTTAGTGAACCTTGGCCAGACATTCAGATCGGAGAGGGTTCAAAGCAACATTCGTGCTAGTAAGTACCTTCAGCTGCTCTCTTGCAACAGCAGAGGAATCTGCACAGGTACCTATTTGGGACAGATTTTAAACCAGATGCCCTTCCTGATGCAACCATCCAATTGTGGAAGAGGCTTGTGTCTCCCCCTCATTGCTTTGTACCACTAGGTGATGTAGCGAGTCAATGGCACGTCAAGTGTGTGGATCCATAAAAAAAGTAAGAAAAGCCCAATGGAGAAACAGATGTTTGAGTTGCCACTATTTTTTCGATATCTTTAGTTTATGGTACTTTTTTTTATGCCCATAGCGGTACTGATGCTTTTTGCCCCTTAAAGAAAAATCTCTAGGGTAATATGGTATATGAATAAAATTCATGAACATAAATACTTGAAAGAAATTCTCATAAAATGATAATATATATATATATATATATATATATATATATATATATGAATAAAGTAAATAAAAATAAGATGAAAATAAATCTTTTAAAATTATATAAATTAATACGAAATTAACTTATTTTCTTAAATTTAAAGATCAGCTTTGTGCTCAAGAACCAGTAAAACATCATAACACAACATCATCATCACAAATTCCAGCACCATCATCATCATCAGCAATAACATCAGCAGCAATAACATCATCACTGACCTTATTCTGACTTCTCATCATCCCTTGTGTGAATTATGAACAACACTTCTTTTCACTAAGCAGGCATGTTGTGAGGGTTGAGGAAGTGTTTGACTGAAGGTGTGCAGTGAGCCTTCAGCTGTGACATCTGATAGGCTGATATATTCATGTGACATGGAAGACCATCAAATATACACCCAGGCTGGTATTCACACATAAATTTAAAGCCTAAAACTCTCAGAAGTTTAAAAAAATGCACATTTTGCATTAGCACAGGGTATGTGTGTGTGTGTGTGTGTGTGTGTGTGTGTGTGTGTGCGCGCGCGTGTGTGGGATGGGTGTATATATATATATATATATATATATATATATATATATATATATATATAGTACGGTGGACATCAAAATATAGATACTAAAGTATCGATACACCCATCCCTTGTTTGAGTGACAGGTATTCTGGAAATGGACTCTTGTCACAACGAGAACTGACTCAAAGATAGAAATGGTGGTGGAAATGTTGTGCTTGATTTATGCAGCACTATCCACTTGCTATGATTGTAACTATGCAGCACAAACAGAATACGTGCATACTGTAGGTGTAGCAGCTGCTCTCCACCTCTGTGCAAACACAGTGGGTGAGACAGACAGTGGGGAGTGTACCAGATTTTCTACTTCTATCACGAAGAGAACGATTATACCACCTAGAGAGCAGCGAGTCACAGTGAACATATAGCAGTGGATGAATAAGAATATAGCAGTTAATCAGTGGAAATAACCACAGCTGAAATAAGCTGAATGGGTATAAAGGATTTAAGTAACCTTCGTTTTTTAGTTGGTTTATGTATAAGTGATGGTAACAATAGGAGAAAATAATATATGATGAATATACTATGATGAATAAAGTACTATCTATCTAAACCATTTGTCTTTATACTTTGGGCAAACAAGCAAAGTCCCAGCTGACCAAATAGTTTGAACCCAGAATGCTCTTGCATTAATTTAACAGTGCTAACCACAGCACTGTCCAGCTCTCGAGCCAACTTCTACAATTTTTTGTTTCTTAATACAGGAGCAACAACACACTTTTAGATGAAAGAGTGGCACCTAGTGATATTATAGGTAAATTATTACTTATAAATTACATTAGGGCTTGTAGAAGTCCAAAGTCCAAAACTGCATACTGTTTCTGCGTTTGCAGAAAGTTCCTCGAGTATATTCCAAGCACACATATTTTAGCATTTAAAGGGACTTTGGTATTAAACATTTCCGACAGACATTGTATAACATCTTTCCAGAAGTTTTGGATCTTTGCACATTCCCACAAGCAGTGAAGCAAAGTTCCTTTCTCAGTCAAACACTTGGTACATACATCTGGAATATTAGCAGACATACAATGGAGCTTGGCAGGTGTTATATACATTCTCATCAG
>VUQH01043328.1:0-15022 GCA_015106775.1 Etroplus canarensis | reverse complement strand
GCCCAGCAGGCTCAGCTTCTCAATGAGCTGCTGAGGGATTATTGTGTTGAATGCTGAACTGAAGTCTATGAACAACATTCGTACATAAATGTCCTTACAGTCCAGGTGTGTGAGGGCCAGATGGAGGGTTTGGTGATGGCATCGTCTGTAGAGCGATTAGAACGATATGCAAACTGCAAGGGGTCCAGTGAGGGTGGTAGTTGTGATTTGATGTGCCTCATAACTAGCCTCTCGAAGCATTTCATCACGATTTGCGTGAGTGCGACGGGACGATAATTATTGAGGCAGGAAACCGTAGACTTCTTGGGCACAGGGATGATGGTTGTTGTCTTGAGGCATGTTGGGATGATGGAGCTGCTCAGTGAGATGTTGAGAATGTCAGTGAAGACATCTGCTAGCTGTTCAGCACACGTCCTGAGCACTCTGCCAGGAATGTTGTCTGGTCCAGCAGACTTCCGTGGGTTGACCCTGCACAGAGTTTTCCTCACGTCAGCCGTGGTGAGACAGAGCACCTGGTCATCAGGAGGAGGGATGGTTTTCCTCGCTGTTGAGGTGTTTTGTGCCTCAAACTGAGTGTAGAAGTCATTCAGCATGTCTGGGAGGGAGGTGTCACTGGCACAAGCAGATGATGTAGTCCTGTAGTTGGTGATTGCCTGAATGCTCTGCCACACGCGCCGGGAGTCTCTGGTGTTCTGGAAGTGGCAGTAGATTCTCTGGGCATGTGCACGCTTCGCCTCTCTGATGGCTCGGGACAGTTTGGCCCTAGCTGTTTTTAAGGCCGCCCTGTCTCCTGCCAATGGAGTGTGAATGTGTGCATGACAGCTAAATGTGCTTAAAGGGATAGAATAATCAGAAAACTTTATTAATCCCAGGGGGGAATTGCACAAATGAAGCACTTGTGAATAAGGCTTGTAGTAAAAAGTACATTGAGTTCTCAGAGTAGAAAAGCGCTATAAAAGCACCAGTCCATTTACCATTTCCATGTATAATCACAACAGTGTCTGCATATTGTTTTTAAACTATTATTTTATTTTTGTGCCTGTAGAAAGGTACATTCTTTATTGTGATGTATTTATGCGTGACTGTGAGAGGAAAATTCATGGTAGTATGTGGATACAGATGTTTTAAGTCCAAGCTGTAGCAAGTTATAGCAGACCCACTATTAATCTTGCTTATTCTATGAATGGGAAGACCTTACTCAGATAAGACTGAACTGTGACCAAACAGGCATCCTGTCCCTGTTTTCTGTGTTTTTCTAACCTCAAACCAAGGAGCAGGCAAGGAAGCCTGTGTCTTTATGGTCTACCTGGGCTCATAAAGCTACCAGGCCCTGGCTGTAGCACACTCCACCAAGCATGTCGCTCCCAGCTCCCTCCACATAAGCAGAAGCTGCTCATGTCAAGTGTGGTGCAGGATGTTTGATGGTTGTCTCTTGCATGGTGCTGGGTGTTAAGATAACAAAAGCAGGTACTTTCTCATCCCCTCAGTCTGCAGTATCCTCTTGGAAGCCATTTACTATCAGTCATTCTGTGACAGAAAAGGAGGGAGGAGTGGCAAGGATGAGGGGGCAGCATAAACAAGATCATAAAAAGTTTTTAAAGTGGGTGGCAAGCAGGTAATGTCTTTCCTAAATGTCTTTTAGCTTCTTACTGTATATGCAAGTCTTCCAGTGCACACCTTTACCCTGCAACAACTCCACTTTCCTTATTTGTGTGTTAACTTTCCATTTGGTCTCAGTATGAAAGCATTGTTTCGCCATGCAAAGCACTCACAAACTCCTCCTCTGATGAAGTGATGAATGCCTGAAGGCCATAAGAGTGCAGTCAAGAGCCCAACAGACTCTCATGGACCAGGTTAAGTTACAGCACAGCTGGGGTCATTGCCTATAAACTTTCATCACATTTGTACAACACATGCAGTGATGAATCGCATGGATGTCTCATGATGGCAAACCAAATACTTGGGTTTGGCTTTAACGAGTGTACCAGGTTCAGGCTTAATCTGGAATGCTGTTGACTGAACAACTGTGCAGAGAATCCTATTGATAGAGACCTGGGTTGGGTTACTCTGTAATTATCAAATAGGTGGAAGTTATGTTACTCCTGTGCCTGGATTTATGTCATGTGGTCAAATAGAAAATATCGAATCTTAACTTTATGTCAGATACACTTGTAGAAACATTATTTTGATTTTGCAGTTTTCTGACTCACTTCAGTAATTAAAAAAACATACCCACATAGTGATCGTTTATGTATTTATCTGTGTATCTGTGTGTGACTCCCCTAGAAAAAGAAAGAAAGAAACCACACAACACAAACAAGCCAACAGGTCAGGTGTGGATTACTAATTACTATTTACTGTATATACTAGATTAGAAATTCATATCGATTTTTAAAATCAGTATGCGTGGAATGAAAAGGCCCAATTTCCCCACTTGATGAATATTTAGAAACCAAAGATGTAGTATATGTCACTGTGAGACTTTACTGTATGTCCAATAAGATAGCCAGCCTGTAACTCCTTGATGCAGATATAGCACTTTATCACGCCACAATCTAAAGCTTTATGAGGAATATTATTTGATGACAAAAAAACAGGGGCAAATTTTGGCAGAGCTTACATCAGTTTAAAAAAAACTGAAAGAGGTCAAACTGCAGTAAGAAAAGGGAGAGAAGGGAAAAGAGTGAAAACCTAAAGGCCCAGAAGGAGTACATTTCAGGAGGAGCCTTTATTCTGAGTCTGTGCTTGGCAGTGTGTGTGATCAATATAAATAGCACCAAATGGGTTGTTATAAAATTGTCTAGTTGTAAATAATCCCCAAAGATCCCAATGGAACACAAAAGCAAACCATTTCTTATGCATAAGTACAGACATGCAGCCAAACATATCTTTTAAGTTTTTGCATTATACAGTACCCCTTTCCCATCACTTCTATAGCACTCAAAAACACATGCGTACACACAGTGCTGCTGATTTTTGATTGCTGGACAATCAGAAATACTATTTCTGATCTTGTGTTGAAAAAAAAGAAAATGAAAAATATGTACTTTTCTTAGAAGTGAAAAACAAACAAACAACCAAGTGAACATGTATTATAAGAATGCATGCATGCACACACACGCCACTGCTTAAAGCTGACCTAAGGCAATAGTTTTCCTTCAATAATGCAAACAAATATCTTTATTGCTTTGTCTGGTGAATGGCATGATTTATGAGAAAAATTTCCTATCAGCAGTATTTCAATTGTATACCAGTGGAAAGTGAACGGGCTGACTGCAAGGTAGAGGATAAGGAAATACCAAAGCCAGATACCAAAGAGAGACATGTTGTAAATGCTGCCTCTTGTGGTCATAAGTAGGATAGACAAGTGAAAATAGTATCACACATAATGGAAATTTATCACTGTTTATGTTATGATTAATTTCAAGTTTAAGTTTGCATTATTTTCTTTTTTCTTGTTTCTTTTATTTCTTTTTGAGCTCATTCATGTATCCCAGCAAAGTAGAGAGAAGTATATCCAATGATTATAGAGACTTATTGCATTATAACTCAGCTACAGATTAAAGGGAGAAATGGGTGGAAGGATGAGGGAAGGCTAAAGTGCTGTGCTGGCGTTTTGTACACACAAAGACTTTTTAATGCATATGCATCCCCCAATTCTTCTTCACAAATGGGTGCACCTTGAGCGAATATATTCCAAGCTATCTCCCCAACTAACTTTTGAGTTAAAACAAAAAAGGGGAAAAAGAGTTGGATTCCGGCTGACAACAGAGGAGCGTGTGTGTAACCACTCGATGCACTCGCTTCACCAGAGTGCTCCCGGTGATGGTGGCTAACAGTAGCCGTGATTCGGCGGATATCACACAGACTGGCTAATGAGCATTAGTATTAGAGCTAAGAGAAGCACAGGTAAAAACACAGAAGGAACCTCCTGAGGATATGTCTAACTTTTTAAATCCCCCTTTTTTCCTCTTCTTTATTTTCCCCCTACGGACCATTAGCCACTATGTTCCTCCTACCTCCCCACTGTGCCTCCCTCCCTTTTTTCTTTCTTTCAGCACGTTGCAATTAGCACTCTCATTGAATATTGAAGGTATGAAGAGGAATGAGGCTTTTTAGCCGTTTCTCTTCCGCTAAGACCATAGCTCCGCTGAGGGATGGCTGAAGGGTTCGACTAAATCAGGATGCTGAGCTACAGCAACAGCACTTAGAGCCAAACAATCACTGATCATTTATTTAGTCAGCCTTATTTATTCATCCACCTTTGCTGTTGCTCAGAGCTGTGATTATTTCACTTAGGCTTATTCTCATATGATTCTCTCTTCTTAAAGCAGATAACTCTTCTGAGATGCTCAAATTAATGAGAATGCTTAAGTTTAATTTTGCCACTTCAGATGATTTTAAGATACCAGAATTTTGAAGAAAGAAAAGTCAGAAATACATTTTATCAGTTGAGTGAAGTGGTTTATTGGAGTCATACCCCTGTTATCTGCTGTATTTGTGCACTGTATCAGGTTGATATTTTTTTCAAAAGCATGCTGCTCTTGCATTACTCCGTGCTTGCAGGATGTATCATATCTCTGCTTTGTTTAATTCAGAACAGAGAATAGTCCTACTGTACTCCTACATATGTTCTATGGATATTTGCCTGAGGGCTATATAGCATGTTACTGGTGAAGAGGCCAGTGTAGATCTGTCAGTCAACTTTCTCAGGACCCAACACACTTGCCTGCCAGCACAAAACACTTACTATTATCTCCATGCCTTACGGTCACATAATCAGACATGATCCTAATTAACTAAAACCTTCTTCCACACATTCACTGCAGGAACACACACACAGACAGATATAGCAATGCGTTCTGCCAGACCTTGCACATTAGCACACACAAACACCAGACAGAGATTCTCATACACAGTAGATTATAATATCTCATTCTCTCATACCCAGACCCAGCTCATATTGCACTCTATAAATACATTTACAGTCTTAACAGATCTGGTATGCAGCTGAACTTTACCACTTGTTGGTTGTAGGTTAGATCTCCCAGGGTAAGGCTCCACCTGATAATTATGGGTTAGGTAGAGTGGCAGTAATTAAATCCCTCTTGGATATGTTCATGAACTTGTCACTACATGTTGTTCTACTGGCCTAATGGATTAGTAAATTTCACTTATTAAATGTGCGTAGTACTTACATTCAGCACTCACATATTTTGCATATATTAATTTATTTTTTATTTTGCATTGTAATCATCATTGAGTCAAGCTTTATTTGTATGTCACTTTTCAAAAGATTTTAATGCAACTGAAAGTGCTTTAGAGGCAGGTGGCAAAAAAGCCAGCTTGTTTTTACATTTTATAAAAATAAAGTGATAGCAGGTTGCTACGATCATGGTCTGTTGTTATGCACAGCTTCTGGTATGCAGAAGCACACATTGATAAAGGAAGGAAATTATTTGCCGTCTTGTGTCTCCCACCACTTCCTTTTATATAGCTCTTCTCTGTGGCAAGAATCATAATGCATAACATAAATGCACCACACATAGACAGTGATGCAAATACAGAAATCAAATACACACACAAACACGCATACAGAGTCATTTCCAGGAAGTCACATTGTGCTTTGCAACTGGCCACAGGCACACACTTAACACTCTCATTTCTTGAGATTTGATGTGTCTCCTTATACTGAGCAATACTTGCTTCAGACAGCTTCATTCAACCACATTTAAATAACCACAGCAGTAGCAAATGTATAAATCAGGAAAGGAGGGAAAGAAGTTGAAAGGAGACAGATTGTAGCCAGAGAAGAGACGTGCTATAGGCAAGGGCCAGACCACAGTGGGAGACAGGCTCCAGCCTTCCCCTAAAGCTCCATCAATGTTTAATGCAGTGGGGTAGAGAAGGGGCCAAGCTTGAGCTGCCACCCTTTTACAGGAGGCCATCTATGGAGTCGACAGGATGGAGGGAGACCTTAGCGATTTAAAGAGTGTGACAGGAGACATGGGTCTGTCGCACAAAGCGTCTCATGGGAGAAATTCCATCTCAGAAGCCATAGACTTTTGTAAAGCTTTGTTTCTGCTGAGCAGCCTAAAGAGCATTTTCATATAAGAGATTTTTTAGATAAGCACGTGTTTTTTGAGAAATGCAATACCATAGGGGAACATTTAAATTCGGTTTATGAAAATTGTTCATTGACAACATTTCTTAGCCCACAATATTTCTTTCTGCCTATTGACAACCTTTATGGTTAGTTTTAGGAAATTTACATAATTAAATATTGAAAAAATATGCAAAAACCATGTATTTTTACACTTGTTACAAATTTGGAGTTGCTGTCGTGGCTGTCTTCTTTTTCTGTTTTTATGCTGGACAAAGCAATGCTAAGATTCCTTATGTGATTACACTGTATACTGTATTGTTTCTCATCAATTTTGACTGCAAGACCATCCAGCAAAGACATACAGTATTTACCCTCTGGCAAGAACACAAGAATGTGGAGGATAATACCTTATGAATGTGAGTTAGCAAATGACTCACAAAGTTTGAGCCTATTTGTAAGAAGACATCCTGTGATGATAAACACACAGCACTTGGCAGTGGCCAACCAGGTACCTATTCCGTGATCAGATCAGGAAAAGGTCTGCTTTCTTCAAATTGACTCTAACTCAGTGGGATACACTTCATGGTCATCTTCTCTCACAGTATGAAAAGGCGCAAACACTCACAGAGGAAGAATCTGTGTACATTTTAGAGCACAGACACCTACAGGCTGTGATTACCTGGACTAGAGTCTGCCTTCCCTGTCATTGGGACCATCAGCTGGAGGAACATTGGTACGTGTTTGGGGGGAAGGGCGACATAAACAGAGTTAGATAGTGACCTTCATCTGCTGTACCCATGGAGAGGGCTGTGGCTGTGGGTTGATGCAAAGGACAAAGAAGACAACAACGGGCAAGATTGCAGGTATAGATGGATAGATTAGTTGCAATGAACATGGACTTCAATGACCAAAGCACAGATTTCCTTAAAGGGGAAATACACTTAATAGAGTTAATTCTTCATTTTAAACATTTTTACTACATTTCTTAAATAGTTTTTTGCAGCTGTTTGGATTTCTTTGTCAAACTATTAGCAGCTGGGCCACACCTAACATTTCTGTCAACATCCAGACATCAAGCAATGCACATATTAGCTCAGGCATGTGTCCTGAAGGGACGTTAAATCTGCTGCATCTGTGGCTGGCAGGCAGGGAGGGATGGATGAATGGAGAAAGGGAAAAGGAGAATGAGGGAGGAAAGTGCTGAGTCTGACACCGTCTCTGTGCGCCGCTAACACAGGAACCAATTAGCTAGAAGCCAGCTTCCGTTGCCTGCGCTGTTATAGGACCTCCTCTTTTAGTCCCCCAGGGCTGACTTCAGCTTCAGGGCTAGGGTGGTACATATGCTGTATACAGTAGGAGAGACACAGATACCTGGTAGACTTGCTACAGATGGGGACATGGCGTGGACTTCCGGACAACAAAAGAACAGACAGTAGAGCAGATAGACACAAGAGGTCAAGGAGGTAAAGGGCAATATGTACAGTAGCAGAGCTTTTGTTAACACACACGAAAGTATTACAAGGGTGCAGGCTTAGGTCAAATTCAGCAACACTCTGTGACTGACCTGTGTCACCTCATCCTTAAATCAAATGTAACACATCTAAAAACATTTCATGACCACAGATACCACATTGTCTGCAGCTCATTTCCTCTCACGTAACATATTTCACAATTTTCCCACACTCTTACATCAGCTATAAAACAGACCACTGGCACTTCTTGTCAAGTCACATCTCACCTCATCTTAATATAGAAGCAGGTGCAAAACTTATGTTAACATGACCAGACGCACGCAAGTGATCATTTGATATCACGCAACATACATAGAAAGATCCAAATATTTCACTGATTCCAACTTGCTCATATGTCTCATATGTACAACCAAAAAATTACACTTGTAAACACACAGACACGCACCACCTCACTGTCCTGCTTAAAGAAGACACCAGGTGACGCAGTCTTTTTATGACAATTATTGATCCTCTGGAGCGCAGTAAAAACTATCCCCAGACAGACAACAAAAATAACTGTAACCATATAACAGCTTCCTGCCAGGGGAACAGATCCCACAGAGCATCCACGTGACTGGACTATTCCTGGAGCCTACTGTAGACCCCTAGCAGACCAGGGCACTGACCAGGCATACACTCACATACAGGATGAGAAGAGATGAGGGGAGGAGAGGAGAAGGTTATAGAAAAGAGTATGTTTAGACTTTGTTCTTCTGCTTGAAAAAATGAGCATTTCATGAATTTCTGTTTCCTGGGAGGCTTTCAATTTGATTGTTTATGAGCTGCTTTCTCTCCTTCACCATATGGTGCCGCTCACTTTTAATTATGATAATATCAAAGTCTTTGTCTTGCATAGTCCATTTATGTAATAGCATTTTCACAGTGCACTACTCACAACATACAACGCCCTTCATACCCACACACACACTCTGAACATTTCCTTCAGCAGAGATGTAAGTTATCAAATTTATCCTCTTCAAAAAGTGTCTTTAGAGTATTACAGTGCAAAATACAAAAGGAGATGAAGCTGAATTCAAGTTATTTAAAGTGTAAGAGTGTGCTATTGTATTCATTCCTCTGTGGTTGAATTTGTACCACAGGGACAATGAATAAGATAAGTCAGTATTTCTCTGACAGAACAATTTGGCTGTCAGTAGGGGGGATAACTGTTATAAAGCTATCTTTGATTCTGCCACCCTGTCATTAATAGAGTCAGCCAAAACCCAGTTCTTAGAAGGATGGGGACTACCTGAGATGAATTAAACAATGACAGAGGGGAGAGTTGATAAAAGGTGGACGACTAACAGTTTGATGTTAGTTTAAATACTCTGGGCTATGGTGGTGGTTTCCCAACTTTTTTGGGTTGGCACATTCCCACAGTCCTCTCAGAAGGCTTCAAATACCCATTTATCACACGTATTCTACAAACGGGACAGCTTCATTCATAACTTTACAGTGCAATTGCTATGTCTACCTGTGAATCCATACAAGACACATTGTCCCTACATATGTCAGTGTTCAGGTTTGGCTCTTTTTTCTGCAGAATGTATTACAGCTGACAGTTTGTGATGAAAGTGAGGCACTTTGCTAACACTGTGTTGCAGCTAGACAATAAACTGAAGATGAGAACTGAACCTTTCTGAAAAGCATGAATACATTGACATACAGAACATAGAGAAGAGAAGAATTTTAAAAAAAGAACAAGCTACTTGGGAAGAGAAGAAGCAGAGGTGCTTTGGATATGATCTAGAGTTAGACAAAGCAGTAAGTTGTCAAACAAACAGCATTCAGTCTTGTCAAACTCAAACACTCCACTGTACACATTAAGTTCTGGCTCCCAGCCAGTGACAAAAACCTCTCATCAATGCCATTCTTCATTTGTCCTCAGAGGCCAATTGTCTTCTGCATTTGGCTCAAATAAGCTTAGAGCTCAGTTCAGCCCAACATTTTATATAGTACTTAGGTCAGAGTCTGTGTTTATACACAGAATTTATCCTGAAATATGTGATTAAATACTATACAGTGACATAGTAATGGAAAGAGAGATTAAGAGCAAAGAAAAGGGACTTAACAGATCTTATTTCATTTTCCTAATAACTTATCATCTGTCTGTGTTATCACCTCGTTAGTGGTTGCTGGCTCCACTAAATGAGACATACACTAAGTAGCACTTTGCAGCCCTCCCGCCCCTTGAGAGGAGTTTCGACAGGGGAAGGTCTGTTTGATCTCAAATCTTATCTGCTTCATTTCTGTTCTCTTATGTGGTACTCACCAACCATCACTTTGATTTGTGGTCAGGCTCAAGTCAAGTGCATTACCACGTTGCACACAAATGTGTACTTTTAGCTGCATAAACATACAAACACACACACCATCAAAACGAAATGGTCCTTTTGCAAACCTCAGGTGGTGTGAAATGAGTGTGCTTGATTTTCATGTGTCTGATAGCATTTCAAATGTTATTTATACTGTATAGCTGAAGAAAATGCAAGCATACTGTCAGTGTTGTGTTACTGATTTGAAAAAGTCCAGAGCCAAATATTGTCTTTTTCTTCTGCCAGAATGACTCAGTTGTTCACACACAGATGATATAAATTGCTTTCTTTTTTGCACCCATATGTCATTTCCCATAATTATTACAAATTAAAGCCAAGTTCAGTACTATGACTGAATTCTAAAGACTTGCTTTTAAGTTTAAAAATAAACCACTTTTACCTAAACAGGTAAAAAGTTGTATAGTGTGTGCAATAGTCAATTTTAAGAGTTCCTTCTTATTCTGCATTAATGCACTGTGCACTGGATGGTCCAAAGTATTGGGTCACACTTCTTAATCATTGAATTAAGGCATGTCATTTGATCCTATTAACACAGGTTTATAAAATCAAGCACCTAGTCATGCAGTCTGCTTTTGCAGAAATTTGTGAAATAATGGGTCATTCTAAAGAGTTCAACTGTAAGAGGTATTATTGCAAATTGGAAATGTTTAGGAACCAGGGCAACTCACCCATGTGGCAGGCCATCTCACTGAGTGCTGAGGCACATAGTATATAAAAGTCCCCGACACTCTGCTGACTGAATAACTGCTGAGTTCCAAACCTCCTCTGGAATTAACATCAGCACAAATCTGCATACTGGGAGCTTCAAGGTATGGGTTTCCATAGCTGAGCAGCTGCATGCAAGCCTCACATAACCAAGCACAATGGCAAGCATTTGATTGACTGGTGTAAAGCATGCCACTGCTGGACTCTGGAGGTGTGGAAACAGGCTCTGTGGAGTGATGAATCACACTTTTCTATCTGGCTGTCTGTTGGCCTTGAGTAGGTAAATGCCTGGAGAATGTTACCTGCCTGCCTGACTGCATTGTACCAACTGTAAAGTTTGGTGGAGGACGAATAATACTGTGTGGTTTGGCTATGTGATTTTCTGGAGTTTGCCTGAGCCCCTTAGTTTCATTGAAAGGAAATCTTGATGCTTCAGCGTACCAAGACATTTTGGACAATTCTATGGTTTTGGGCTTTGTGGGTTGGAACGGTTTGGGAAAGGCCTTCTTGTGTTCCAGCATGATTGTACCTCAGTGCACAAAGTAAGGCATAAAGGAATGGTTGGATAAAATGATAAATAGTAAATGGACTGGTACTGATATAGTTATTTTCTACTGTAACTGAGCACTAAGGGTGCTTTTTACTATAAGCCTCATTCACCCATTTACACAGACAGTCATGCAGCACTATGCTTTCAGTGCACCATAGATGAGCAAGAACTTGACTGGCCCACACAGAGCCCTCACCTGGACCCCATTCAACACCTTTGGGATGAACTAGAATGGAGATTGTGAACCAGGCCTTCTCATCCAACATCAGTGTCTGAACTCACAAATGCTCTTCGCCACAAACACACTCCAAAATCTTGCAGAAAGCCTTCTCAGATAAGTGGAAGCTGTTACAGCTGCAAAGGAGGGACCAACTCTATATTAATGCCTATGAATTTAGAATGAAATGCCACAAAAAGCTCATGTAGGTGTAATGTGTAGATAGATAGTAGTGTAATGTGTAGGTACATAGTTTGTAGATATAGTGTAGTTAGACAGAGCTAACTCCTGTTATTTTGACTTACGCTGATGCCTATTTCCAAAATATAGCAACACATTGCAACACCATTTCCACATCTTAAAATAGCTGCCATTGTTGGGCTATGTGTTTCTAAAAGTTTAACTAATAAAAACCTGACAGCTTCTTCATGTAAATATCGTTACACATCCAGTAATTGCAACTGAAAGAAAATAATTTATCATTATCATCAAGCTTTTTTTTAAATGTCTTTAACACCGTTCTCTAAACTCACCAGACAGTGAAGAAACACTTAAATAAATAGAATTAGACAGCTGATAACCATGGCATAATACAATGGAGGTCAGTGAAATTGAAAACATAATATTTCCTTGCTGTCTTTCCTATTCCTGTGCGCTAGCCCTGTGCATCTATATGTGAAATAGATTCTTATGCCATCCAGAGTCCTTCACGCTTCTTGGTGGTGACACCCCTAAGTATAAAGGAAGGTAAGTATGCATGTAGATTAGGTCGGGCACAGGAGATGCACGCCTAGAAGCAGTTGGCCTGTTTTAGCGGAGAAAAGTATTTTCTGCTTGAAAAAGAGAAACACTGGAGGGTAGGCTTTTCTGCAGTGTCTGCAATAGGAGTGCTAATTTCTGGAGGTATCTCCTTTCGATGGAGGCTGTTGTTAAAGACTGGAAGGCAAGAAGGGGAGTTAGGAGGCTTGGGGGATGCTGGGGGCTTCTAGTAGCAGGTTATCTGTTTAAATAAAGCCTTGCAAAGCTGTGTGATCAGGGAGGGGAAAACACACATGAAGAAAAAAAATAACGGTATCCCTGCAGACACCCTTTCAAGCACATGCAAAAAAGCAGTACAGTTTAGAGGTTAATGTGCAAGTGGTTCCACAGAAGCAAGCACAAACAGCACGTCTCTTTTTCCAAAGCATTATGACTTATTGTTTCCACCCTTTGGGGATGGTGTGTTTGTCTGTTGTGCTTAAAACATCTTTCACACTATGTAGAACAATAGTGGAGGACTGAGTTTCTGTGAGAGTAGACGGGATTAACACCGGAGAAAAAACTAAATTATTTTTGTGGTTTTGGTTTTTTTTAAATTACCTCCTAATTGCTGCAATAATCATCAGTTTACCATCAAAAATTTGTGCTGACTTATTATCTACTCATCTTTATGTCTGCAAGAAAAACAACAAGAGGAAGAATAAGAGATAGAGATAGAAAGAGGACGACACCCTGACAGACACAGAATGACTGTGAAAGTGCTGTAGATAAAGAGTGGCGATTTCAGATATAGCCTTTAGCAGTTCAGCCATGATGGTGCCTGAACACAGCTGTCAGACCCAGATGGTGAGGTGCTAATAACATTCAGAGTTTTGCAGCGCACCGTTTATTTTCTAATAATAAAACTGTTAGCGCTTGCTAATAGCATAGCCCTGTGCTTGCCAAGCAAACGTTCTGGCTGACACTCGCACCCCTCTGTGGCCATTTATGTGCCATACTGCCGAGCTGAAAGGGTCTGTAGTAGGTCCTTACACAGTAAGACACACAGACACACACCCAGACAAACAAACACAGACACAGACACACACACACACACACACACACACACACACACACACACACACACCAGGGAAGTGTTATAAGTAACTAAGCAGATCACAATGGCTTAAAGTAATTTAGTATTATAAACAAGCTAATGTGAGTGTAAACTCATGCATCATTTTGTCTACACTTAAGAAAGATTGTCTTGAAGAATGTGAAATGTCTAGTCTAAGTCTAAATTTTTAAAATTACATGATTTTAGTTTATTTTCTTTCTTTTTTTTTGAATGTCAGTACAACTCCTTTACCGTGGGACTTTTAGGAGAAGCACAGGTATTCTATCTAGAGGGCATTTAGATGATCATATGGGCGTATGCCTGAATCATCTCATTTCCTGTGAAAACTGGACCAAATCACTGCAACAACTTTAGTATAACACTACAGAATGGACCTTAACTGAACATTCTAATTCAAAAGCTGTTTTAAAAGTAACTATTGTTTTAAGTTTAGAGATGAAATATTCTCAAAAATAAGAATTCATAGTAAGGGTAGTGTTTGTAAAATGTGAATTAAAACTTCAATCATATTCAAAAGGAAACTAAAAAATAACAAAAAGTAATAAAAGTTTTTTTTATTATTAGAAAGAATAATCAAATTCATGAATGGCATATGTCAGGACAGTAGTTCTGAGCAGAACACCCAAACTCCCAGGGATGAAAACAAAAGGTGGTATTCTGAGAAAAGTGCTGACTCATCACAGTGGGTCCTACAATAGAGAGCTGCTGTGGCGTGACATGGTGTGTCACTGACCCTAAAAGACCGTTGTTTCCTTTTAAAGACTTTTCATTTTTAGGTTAGATTGATACTGTGAAGCCATGGTGTAAATTAAAACCAAAAACACAAAAATACAAAAACTAAATTTAGGTATTTTTATTTCTGTTTAATAGCTGACAGTAGACTGGAAATATGAAGAGTGTAAGAAAGAAGTGACATGTGACAAAGGTCCATAGATAAACGTGAGACATGTTTACATAGTGTGCATCTTTTAACTATTGGCTAGTATGGCACCTAACACCTTATATTTGAGAAGTTCATTAAATCGAAGTGTATGTATGTGTATGTATTTGGAAAAAGAACCAGAAAGAACAAGTTACATTTGTCAGTATCATATGAGGTTGTTTCACCTCGTAAGATATTTATTAAATATTTCAACGGGAGCCAATTTCCCGTTGAGTGTCATTACAGTGTTTCTGCACACACGTACGCTTGCAAAGTGCCACAATTAATTGGACTTCATTTCCGGGAGATAATTTCCGACTGTTAGGCAGGCTGTAAAGGCACATCACCGTGCACATAATTACATAGGAAGGTAGAAGCAGCCTGCAGAATTTATCTTCCACCCCAAACATGAGAGGCTGGTGAGTGGGGCTCTGCTGCAGCCTTTGAAGAGCCATTTATGTCTGTATACTAACTGTCTCTAAATGAGCTAGCACTGTCATATCACTAAGATGCAGCTTAATTTAGGTTTAAACTATGGTAGTTGGTGCCTCTATATTACTAAATCCCTCAAAATATTCACCAAATGAATGAATTACAGAGATTTTGAATTAAAAAACATTACTCTAGTGGACAAATTACAAAAAAAAATTCAGTAATCAGAATAGCAAAAACACAGAACAATCTCAATTAACTTTAAATTAACTGTCTTCTACATATGTAGTTGTTTTGTGTTGCTGAAAGTAGAAACCTGTGTCTTGGGTAATTGAACTTATCTATGACGGAGTTATCATTTTGCCAT
>VUQH01043327.1:0-13070 GCA_015106775.1 Etroplus canarensis | reverse complement strand
TATTTTTTGTCACTCACTTCAGAAAGTGAAACCCATATATTATATAGCTTCATTACACATAGAGTGAAATATTTCAAGCCTTTATTTCTTGAAATTCTGATGATTATGGCTTACAGATAATGAAAACCCAAAATTCAGTGTCTTGGAAAATTAGAATATCACATAAGATCAATAAAAAAGGATATCTTGAACAGAAATGTCAGGCTTCTGAAAAGTATGTTAATTTCTATGCACTCAATACTTGGTTGGGCCTCCTTCTGCATGAATTACTGCATCAATGCAGCGTGGCATGGAGGCAATCAGCCTGTGGCACTGCTCAGGTGTAATGGAAGCCCAGGTTGCTTTGATGGCGGCCTTTAGGTCATCTGCATTGTTGGGTCTGGTGTCTCTCATCTTCCTCTTGACAATGCCCCATAGATTCAGTGCAGAGTATTAGTAAGGAAGAAGTGAGGGCAGCTATGAAGAGGATGAAGAGTGGAAAAGAAGTTGGTGCAGATGACATACCTGTGGCGGTATGGAGATTTCTAAGAGAGAGGGCAGTGGACTTTTTAAATTGTTTAACACAATCTTTATCTTTATCTCTATCTTGAAGAATGAGAGAATGCCTGAGGAATGTAGAAGAAGCACACTGGTACAGGTGACGTGCAGAGCTGCAGTAACTACAGAGGAAACAAGTTGATGAGCCATACCATGAAGATATGGAAAAGAGTTTTTGAAGCTAGGTTAAGAAGACAGGTGACCATCAGCGAGCAGAAGTATGGCTTCATGCTGAGAAAAAGTACAACAGATGCAATGTTTGCTTGAGATTGTTGATGGAGAAGTATAGAGAAGGTCAGTGGGGGTTGTACTGTGGATCTTGAGAAAGCATATGATAAGGTGTCAATTGAATTTGAGGCATTCTAGTTATATCAGGTGAAAGCCTTGAAAACTGGCGTAGTTAATGTGTTCCTGTTAGACTTATTAGTAAGATTATTTAAAATGGTGATGAAGGCCGGTTGGAGCAACCCCGTATGGATATTTACCTAGGGCCCCAACAGACTCCAAAATTACACTGGCTAACGAAACTATGTTGTGGTGGTGCATGGGTTACTGACTTGTGTAGCTGCGTGTGCATGTGTGGAAATAGACATGAAAATATTACTGCTTAGTTTTCCAAGATGTTTTTTTTCTTTGCCAATTTTAGCACTGCAAGGCAAGTGCCATTTAGTTCTATTATATTCTAGAGAAGACAGACATCTCTAATCTAGCTCTAAAGGTTATACCAGGCAACTTATACCAAAACAATCTAAATGCATGAATAGATGCATAATTAGCACCAAAGATGTCATGGTCTGTGGGGGTCTCTCCTTTAGTCTCTCTGTGTAGTTTTGCTCTCTGTGCATTTCCTGTTTTACTTTGGTAATCTTTTGTGTCCTGTGCCTTGTGTTAAATTTGCTTTTCATCTTCCCTGATTCACCTGTGCTCCTCTCCATTTTGTTTCTCATTAGTTGTCAGCCTGAGTGTATTTATGCCCCTGTCACTCCTCGTTCTGTGTGAGTGCCTGTTTTCTGTGTTTCTCTGTACTCAGCCTTGAATGTTTCCTGGACTTTATTTAGCTTGTAAGGACTTATCAGGATCAAAGCTTGCCTTTGTTTGCCATCCTGCACCGTCTGTAGTTTGAATTTGGGTACTCTTTTACCAACACTCCACCACTACATGACAACAGACAAGAGGAAAATATATAAATTTGATTTCGCTGTGAACTGTCCCTTTAAGAATTATATTAATGAATAGCTCACACATTAGCTTTCATCCCACTTTTTTTACTGCTTTTTTATAGCCACATCTTTTATCCTTAACTCACCACACATCCTCCTCCAGCACCCCAAATCAATACCGTGTACCCATTGAACTTGTTTAGTAATGCTTCCTTGCATTCAACACTTTGATACTGAGCTGCAGGGGTACTTGAGTGTCTTGTATGCTGTCCTTCTCAGTTAGAAAGATATCTGGTTGAAAATGCTGACTAGTTGTGAGAAACTAGTCAGCATTTTCAAAAGAGTAATTAAGGTCATACAGTGCATGTATGACCTTAATTACTCTTTATTTCAATTTTACATATTTGATTGAGCACAAAACAACTGAACTGCTTTTGTAAAAGTCCTCAGAGCGCACAATGACAAAGTCATTTCAATCTGTGGTCCTGAGAGAGTGCAGTGATATTCAAGGACAAATCACACTGTCTTCTCCATGAAGCCTGGGGTTGTAAGCAGCACGTCTGGCATGCTGAATTCTTTTTATATGTAGAAAATAACAGTACTGCCTTATAGGTACTGTGATTATAGGGTGCTATTTTTTAGTGTAAAATCCATGAACACCACATTTTACCTTTTAAGACACTGCAGGTAAACACTGATACAGCCTCACCTTAATTCTCATTTCACTGCCTGCAATAAACAGGTGAACCTTGGTATTGTTGGCATGCAATTGAGCAACTAATAACTGGTATGAACAAGCTAAAGACTTTCAAAAGAACCCTTAAGCTACAGGAACCACCATGACATGTTTACTTCACTAAAAAATCTGTAGCTTGTGCCAAAATCATGCATCGGTTCTAACCTGTAGCAGTATGCTTTCTCACAGTATGAAGGAGAGGTTATTATCAAGATAATGTATAAGAGCTGCATAACTTGAATTTAATTTGTAGTTCTTGCTTTCATTCTCTCTTTTGCACTGACAGGTTATGTCAGACATGTCTGGGCATTTTCTGTAATTGTGGCTCAAAATTAAGCCTTAGCAGAAGAGTCTCCTGATCCAACAAACATTAAACTTTAAACATGTAACTATCATATGATAAATAAGTGTCAATGTGTTTGAACAGGCTTTAGAGTCATTGACATTTTCACAAGTTAGTTAAAGCAATAACCCATAATGGTACTGGTGTGCTTTTAATGTAGTCACTTCAGCTCTCAAATAGAGAATTGCTGATCTTGACCTTTAAGTCTGAAATTTAAATAAAGCTCCCAGTGTCTTTGTCTTTAACAGAGAAATCCCTGTTTTACACATCACCAGGAGCAGAAAAATGCTAAATGTCATCAAAAATATGACTTTGCCAGGAATCTTTAACAAGAAAAATTAATTTTAAGAGCTTCTTCTTCCTTCAGCTGCTCCCATTAGGGATTGCCACAGTGGATCACTCTCCTCCATCTCACACTATCCCTTGCACCCTCTTCTGTCACACCCACCCTCTTCATGTCCCCCTTCACTACACCCATAAACCTTCTATGTGGTTTTACTCTTTTCATCCAGTCTGGCATCTCCATCTTCAACATCCTTTGTCCAATATAACCACTATCCCTCCCTTGCACATATCCATCTCAGCCTTGCCTCTCTGACTTTGTCTCCGAACTGTTCAACCTGAGTTTTCCCTCTGGCATACTTATTTCTAATCCTGTCCACCCTGGTTACTAATATCATCACCTTCTTCAGCTCTGCCACCTCCAGCTCTGTCTTCTGTGTTTTGTTGGTGCCACTGTCTCCAAACCATACATCACAGGAGGTCTCACTACCATCTTGTAGAGCATCCTACAAACACAAAAGCAAAGTCTCCTTTTATTCTTTTACAGTATAATTATTTTTGAATCATTTATATCTTTTCTGTCCTTTATTAAGAGCACTTTGTGACAGCTGCGCTTCAAAAGTGCCACATGAATAAATGTCCCTCCTGCTGATAGTTATCATCAGATTAAAATAAGGTTGCACAAACATTATTCCTCATATTCCTCCAAATACTACATTTGCAACATTTCAGGAGTAAGGTTTCAGCTCAATTTTGTTCATGATAAATGTAAGTGAAAAATTAGTTTCTGATAGCAAATTTGGAAACTGGTTGGTTATTTTTCAGCTGTGAGAAAATTATGAAAAATGTTACTGCATATGAGACACGGAGAATTTCATTGAGATCATTAGAATCTGTTCAAATTAGCAAGCATAAGAGTATTCATCAGTTAATATAATTAAGTTAGGGTTAGGGCTTTAGTAACTTGCAAAAAACAGAGTGAACATGAGTGCACTTGAACAATAGATTTGTTGTATTAAAGCTTTAAGAGACACAATTTTATCTAAAATGTTTCCACAGCAAATAGCTCACAGAAAAGCCACTTTTTATTATCCCACTAAAGGCTTTACTGCACCTGTTGAGAAAAGCAGAGGCAATGGGGTAAAACAACCTCATCCATCAACTCCTCTGAGCCCTTCCCATCTCTTTTGCCCTGATCTCTGTTTCCTGTTGTGCAGGAAGCATAGCTGTATCTGCTCCACCCACTGGTTAGAAGGCTAAACACTGCGTGGGACAGAAAGATATAAAGCAGGGGTGAGTAACTTAGGTGTTAACAAATAACCAAAGCAGATATTACCAGAGTTGGGATCACTAAATAAATTAACTGAAGGCAAAGTTAAAGTATTTCAAGAGGGTGAAATAAAAGAAAATAAATATAAAAATAATAAAATAATTAAAAAAAAAAGAGTATTAAAGCAGATTTGCTGTATGCAACCCACAAAGAAATCTGACTGCAGCTGCGCATTTCCATTGTAAGAGGCTAGCAATGGTTCATTAACTCAGGAAACAGTCTGGCAGGAAAAGAACTGTTGGGTTAATTTAGGCTGCAGGAAGCTTTGTGCTTAGACAGCCTACTCTTTCCTGCTGGAAGGAAAGGTGTGATCGCTGATGCACTCAGTGATCTGCAGCTGCAGACCTTTGTATGCACAACCAACATTCCACTGTTAAGCGGAGAAAATACTCCTAATGTACAGACACACTGAAAGGTCTTTCTTTAATATGCCTATCAAATAAGTTTCCAAGGTATGAGTGCAAATGATAGCAGGGTTGACACCAACAATGGTCAGTGATAAAAACTGCATCTAAGTGGCACATAACAGAAAAATACCAAAATTCAGCCATGAGAATCACTTCCTTGTCTTCTGAAGAAGTTTAATGGTGTCTTACAGCAAAGTCCTCAGGATTATAGTATTTTAATTATACAATAAAAAGTATGGTCTGCTGTGATATTAGTAACATGCCTTCTGTTGTAAAACATTTTGGTAACACCTTATTATAGTGACCATCTCAGGATATAGTCCAACAGTTTTCATTTAGTTATTCGCAGCAGATGAAAATTAGCAGGCATTTTAGGGAACATGTACATCTCAGATACCCAGGAGTAGAGCAGGGAATGAAAATTACATTAACAACTCACATTTGTTTGTTTGTTTTGGTTAGGCCAAAGATATGATTAACCTTATTACTACTTGCCAACTCAAAAGTAATTAGTCATTATTTATTTATTAAGACTGAGTCATGATTTGTCAGCCACAACAAAATTAAATACCAAAACTTTAAATTAAAGTTTGTGTGTCCTTCAAATGTTGATTTATGTGAAATACACGCTTATCAGTTAGCTGCCAGTTCAGTCTTTATCCCAATCCTAGGCAGTCAAAATGATTCAGTATAAACATGAAACAAAGCCACTGAAGTTGCAAAGAAGAGTTTAACAGTTCTCCCACAGCTGAATAATGAGCTGTCATTTTTGCTGACGTCTTTCAAAGCCTCGCACAAGCTGTTCAGAGCTGCACTTTTTGTGAACTTTATCTCCACAAGTATATTCCAGAAAACAAAAGGAACTCTCCTAGTTAATATTCACAAGGTTCCCTCTGATTTCAGAACTTCACTATGCAATGTTTCTCTTAACTCAAAGATTTGGCAAGCAAATGGCAGCTCTTGTCATTTGGTTGTATTTACCTATGAGCACTGAGCATCCCAAACTGCCATTTCTTAGTCAGTAGTACTTTGTATTTCTTAGGAATCACAAAACTGCGGGCTTTTCCTTCCTGAATAAAAGGTTTCTCTGATTTTTTTTATTACTTCCATGCAGCTCTCCATTTCCTTTCTCCGGTGTCCATGGAGGAACACAGCCATGACAAAAATGGCACACATGCTGCTGTACACACCTCACTATTCCCACTTTGCACTAATTGTTTTGCTATATACATAGCTCACACACACTTCACCTTGCTGTGACAGTTGATTGCTAATTGACTGAAACTATGGGCCCTGTTGTGAGGTCTGCTGCCTCACCTCATCATCATTCCAGTCCCCCTGCCCTGAAAAACCATTGCCCCATTCTTCCATCAATCTTTTCATCACCTAATTCCACAATAGATGTGAATTTTCTTTAACCAGTTCACAGCTAGCAAACACTACTTAACACTCCCTCCAGCCCAAAATCTATTTTTGCTCGAGTCTTGCTACAGCTGTGACATAGAAAAATAACAGCCCTCATACTAACTAAACAAAATCATGGCTCCAGTTTCACTACACTTTAGGTGAGATGAGGCTGCAAATCCAGATTAAGGGTAACGGATGATTTACACTGACATTTTTATTGATCTGCAGATGTAGAATGTCATCTTTGTGTACAACTGTAAACACAATTTTTGACTTAAGATATTTTGCATACATGATTGTTTAACTGAAATAGTTTTCATTTAATACAGCTTTATACTGCGCATTATTGGTACACAAATAATTCTACTTATAAATTCTACTGTAGTATTGAAGATTAAATTTATATAAATGGTCATTATTGCACTGATAAATACAATCCAGTGGTGTATTATAGTATATGTGAATCTGAAATTAGTCATTTAGAAATATAAAAGTAATCCGATGTAATGATGCAGGGACTTCATCTTTTATGCCAAGCACTAAAACTCTGAATGAATAACTTGGAACAGGGTGTTTGATTGCATTGCTGTATTGTCTTTTTAGTGAAGTAAAAGATATATCTTTTCCTCATATAATTAACCAACGTGATGGAAATTGTTGTAACCACCTCTTACATTTGTACTTGAACTCAAACACAGCATAAGGTGGTGTAATCTTCAAAGAGAAAAAAGCAACATATATATACCATTTCTAGAAAAGTTGGGATATGTTCCAAAATGCAATAAAAATGACCTTGATATGTTTATTTACACTAACCTTTATTTAACAGACAAAATTACAAAGAAAAGATTTTGAGTAGTTTTACTGACCAGCTTTGGTTGCTCAGTTGGAGTAGAAAAGCATTATACAAGTACCAGTCCATTTACCATTTCCTTTATTGTATTTTGTAAATATACACAATTTTAGAATTTGATAGCTGCATCACACTGAACAAAAGTTGGACAAAGTTAAAATAAGAATGAAAAATGCACAGAATATTCATGCAACACTGGTTTGGAAGATTCCACATTAAGAAGGCTAATTCGAGTAGGTGAGGTATCATGACTGGGTATAAAAATAGCATCAATCAGTCTTCACAAGCAACAATGGGTCTTGGCTCACTCCTTTGTGCCCAAATTCATGTGAGAATTGTTGATCAGCTAAAAAAAAAACATTTTTCAGCACAAGATGGCAGAGAACTTAGGTCTTTCAACATTTACAGCACATAATGTTATAAAAAGATTCCAATAATTTGGAGACATCTCACCTCATAAAGGGTAAGGTCAGACCCCCACTGATAAATGAGCATGATTTTTGAGCTCTCAGGTGACACAAACCCCTAAGAAACTGCCATGCTCCTGTGACAAATATAGTCCCCTAGGCTCAGAAGTATTTAAGAAAACTATTGCCACTTAACATAGTCCACTGCTGCATACAAAAATGCAATTTGAAACTCTGTTATGCAAAGAAGGAGCCATACATCAACTCTATGCAGAAATGTGGCTGGGTTCTCTGGGCCTGAACTCATCCCAGCTGAAATGAAAAACTGTGGAACTGTGTGCTGTGGTCAGATGAGTCCATATCTCTTCTTGTTTTCAGAAAAAAATGGGCATTGAGTTCTCTGTGCCAAAGACGAAAACAACCATATGCTTCCATCAAGGCGATGTCCATGCTTTTTTCAGTAGGGCCATGCCAGACCTAATTCTGCACAGGCCACTACATGGCTTCATAGACACAGAGTGCACATCCTTGAGTGGCCCACTACCAGTTCTATCTGTCTCCTACTGAAAATTTATGGTGCATCATGAAGAGGAGAATCAGACGATGGTGACCATAGGCTGTTGAGCAGCTGAAATGTTGTATCGAGAAAGAATGGACGAGATGTTCATATTGGAAAACTACAACAATTTGTATCCTCAGTTCCAAGACAATTAAAAAGTGATATTTAAAGAGTAGGTGCTATAACACAATACTAAACATACCTCTGTCCTAATTTTTGTCGAGTGTATTGCAGCTATCAAATTCTATTCTATTCTATTCTATTCTATTCTATTCTATTCAAAATGTGTGTATATTTTAAAAATAAAATGAAGTTGGTCAGTAAAACTTCTGAAACACTTTTCCTTTGTACTTTTGTCAGTTAAATGAAAGTTCATGTAAATTAACATATCACAGATTTTTATTTTTATAACATTTTTGAAAATATCCCAACTTCTCCAGGAATGGGGTTTGTAATTTGTTCATTTAAAAGTACAAGGCTCAATAATGAGCCTTTTGGATTAATTTCCAGCAAACTCATATAAGTGTTTTAAATAGCAACAATAATCCTGTATAAAGTACCAGTCTACCCTCAGAATGTGTCATTTTCACAATAAAACTAATACATGGGGCTATTTATTTTACTACGACTGGGCAGAGGAATAGGCAAAGTAGTATCTAATGAAGCAGAGAGGAAAAACTACACCAAAACCCCAGGGGAAGAGTTTCCATCTATCTGCGTGTTATATATATAACTATGTCTATGAGTAAACCCATTCAGATGCAATTCTAACAAGTTATACAGACTAACGGTAAATGAACTGGGGTACTATACTGTCATTTCTCACTTTTTTCAGCGCTGCTGGCACTCCAGTTGAAGAGCTCAGACATCACAGTAAAGTACAGCTACTGAACACTACTTGTCTCCTTGGTGTTACATAATCTTTGAGGAGTAAAAGCTTAATGAAATTTTAAAGACATCACTTTATCAAGGTTCTTAGCAAGGTTCTGAAGCCAGTTGAGCTCTATAGGACTGTTGTCTAACCAGCATGTCAGAGGGGAAATCTGGGGGATGGGTGAACATGTGATCTCATTTTGTCTACCACCCATGAGAGGATGTGTAAACATGTGATCCAATTTTGTGTGTGTCTTATGACTGGCAAGAAAATACATCACTTTTAGTAGACGCAAAGACTTGAGACACTGACAGTTTTTTTTATGTAATAAAACTCTCAGAGAAAAGTGCATGAGGACTGACTGAAAACCTGGAAACAGAGATCGATAAAAATGCCTGATAGGATGTTTTAATGAAGTGAACAAAAATGTGCACTGTGGCAGCTTGTATTTCCAGGTGGTGAATCAGAGGAAGACTCAATGAGAATCTTCTATTTGAATCACCCACTGTTCTTGCTATTCTGCTTGAATTTCATGACAGAGACAAAAATTTAAAAAACGGTTAATTACTATGGCATTTCCATTGCTTTGTGAAGTGCTCCCCGGAAGCTGAGAATAATTACATATAGAGAAACTGGAAAGACCTTAACATGTGTGTTTCTTTCAGTATGTGTATTTTATATGAGATTATTCTCTGTATATGCATTCGGCTGATATATCTCTTCTGTATCACAAAGAAGCTAGTCAGGACCAACTCCCTAACTTTAGACACATGCATCTCCACGTAGTATGTAGGCATCATTATCTTTCTTTGATTTTGGACGATGTGTCCTCACATTAAGAAACACAAAGAACAATGAACAAAAGCTACTGCTTAGCGATTACAGAGGCAGATAGCAGATAAATAACTGGAAGGCTCTTTATTGCCCAACAACATAAAATATCTTCCTCATACCTGATGTATTTGAGGGTTGGGCTGTGAGGCATGCCTAGGCTTGTTCATGCTGTTGCAAAGAGTTACTTCACAGACTGTGTTTATTTTGAAGTATAGTCAAGGAGAATGTTTTCCACCATTCTTATCAGTTAACTGATAACTGAGATAGGTGGGATTGTTTTTGCAAGGTCCTATAGACTGTATCAAACAAACTCAACAGGCTCATAATGAGTAAAAATCAATTTCTATATTTTCTATAGCTGCTCTCATTTGCATTCAGGATGTAGGGTCTAGACCACAGCATGTGAAGAAAGGAGGAGACATCAGTCCATTCATAACCAGTTCATAGACTGAGCATAGCCACTGAGATGTTGACCATGTGTTTCAGTACTCTGTTTTGAGGGCTTGACTTTTTCATTATTTTGAACCAAAAATAACAAAAAAGGATGGTGTCACCTAAAGCTATCCAGTGTGTTTCGCAAGTTTCTTACCTAAACTGTTGCATTAAAAATACTCCAAAAGGCACAAAAGGTGTATATGTGTATGTGTGTGTACGTGTGTGCTTGAAGGTGCGTGAGTGCCCTGTGGCTCTAAAACTAAGTCATTCCCACAGACTCTTACGTTAAGAAACACAGCAGAAATAAACATGTAGCAAGAAATGGTATACCAGCGTGAAGTACAAGCACAAAATTGCACTTCACACAATCACAATCATCCTTACAAGAGGTCATCACACTGTTGTGGGACATTTACCCTTGCATCTGTAGCTTAGAGTCTGTTGCTTGTGCAAGGTAGTGTGGAAAAGAAAACACGAGGAAAGCCATGCACAAAAATACAAACAAACAATCATGGAAACTCCACTGTTAGAACTGTCAGATTTAAATCCTCTGACCCACTGTGTTGTGGAGAACCTGACACTGCAGATACATTTATAAGGTGTTAGTCAAGTGTGGATATGGACTTGCGGGGTGGGCTTTTAGTTGACGCACACACAGATGTACAGACACAGCTCACAATTACAGTCATCGCATCACTCTGAGAGGAGGATGAGTAAAGCTATATGTCTGTGCTGCTGCACTTATCAGGTGTAGTCACACACGTGAACTCAGCAGAGCCTCACAGTGCGTGACGACACCTGTTCCTCAGCACAGAAAGTAAATGTATCTAAAAAGAAGGCAGACAGTCCTTGTATGGATGACAAAATAGACAGTGTAAATCAAAAACACCAGCTTTTGAATCAATTTATGTCTTGCCAGCATCTGACATAATATTTGAAACATCACTCACTTAAGGCCAGCTAAGTGAGCACCTTACTGGATTTAAACATTCAGTTTGTGAAGGTTGCTTTGGTTTTCCTTCTATTTCTCCCACTGGTTTGGCTTTAATCATGCTTAATAACTCGTCTCCCGTTATCTACTTTTAGATTCTAGTATCGTCATGTACTTTTCCTATAATTTCAGGGTTGTTCTGAAGACTGTGGTTTAACTCGTCCTTCTCCTCCCAGCTCTCAATTCATGTGGCTTATTGTACCAAGTTCATCCGCTAAACCAAACAGAGGATATCCAGTAGGATGTGTTCCTGTTCACTTCCCCTGAAAGGAATACAAACAGTGACAACTGCTATTGTCCTGCTGCCTCATTAACAGTAAATTGCATGACAGTTCGTCAGCAGTTATTGTGTCACATTTGGCTAGTTGAAGATTTATTCATGAATGCATGTACCTCAGTGACAGTCACTGTCTATCAGTCCTGTGTCAGTCATTTTTAATCATTTATAAGAGCTATTGCAGCAGCTTTTCCCGATTTTTGTATTAACAACATGAACTGTGATTTTGCAATGCAATGACTGTGTTTCTCAAACAACCACCGCTTCTTTTAAATAGCACATTTTCACTTAAAAAATACACTGATAAATTGGTATGAGATATTTTTGGCTAATTTTAAAATGCTTGAAAATGACTATTGTCCAGGCTATTGTGAAATGGTCCAAGTAAAACTTGTATATAAAAGGTTTTTATCAGGGTGGACACTTCCTGTGGGTGTCAGGTGATTAACTAAATAAACAGTGGTGCAAAATGAAAGTATGTTGATAAGGAAGCTAAGCTCTGGCAAATAACAAAGACAAAGACAGCCTGAAAATGTTGTTGTATGCCTCATGCGAAATCTGGCAAAGAAATGAAAAAAATACAAGAAAACTTTTCAAATATTTCAGTTCAGAATCTTTAAAAATCAAACTGTTATGAAAATCATTCCAAAAGGAAGTCCTGCCGTAATAGGAAGGCCAGTACTTTAATTTTATTTTTTTCATCAGGACATGAAAGTTTTTCACAGGACTGCATAGAGTCCTGTGAAAAACTAAATACACCCCATGTTTCAGCAACTTGTCGGACCACCTTTGGCAGAAACAACTTAGTAATCATTTTCTGTATGATTTTATCAGTCTCTCTCATCATTGTTGAGGAATTTTGATCAACTCTTCTTTACAATGTTGTTGTTTCTTCTGGTTTGCAGGCATTTCTTTATGCACAGCTCCCACTACAGCATTTTAATCAGTTTGAGGCCTGGGCTTTGACTAGGCCATTGTAACACATTGATTCTTTTCTTTTCTCAGCCAGTGTGTTGCAGATTTTTTGGTGTGTTTGGGATCATTGTCCTGTTGCATGACCTAATTTCAGCCCAGCTTCAGCTGTTAGACATGTGGATTCACATTTGACTCTAGAATACTTTGGTATATAGAGGAGTTCATGGTGGACTCAAGGTGCCCAGGACGTGTAGATGCAAAACAAGCCCAAATCATCACCCCTCCACCACCGTGCTTGACAACTGGTCTTCTTCTTCTTCTTTCGGCTGCTCCCGTTAGGGGTCGCCACAGGGGACCATCTGCCTCCATCTCATCCTATCCCTTGCATCCTCTTCCCTCACACCAACCCTCTACATGTCCTCCTTCACTACATCCATGAATCTTCTCTGTGGTCTTCCTCTTCTCCTGTCTGGCAGCTCCATCTTCAACATCCTTTGTCCACCATATCCACTATCCCTCCTCTGAACATGTCCAGATCATCTCAGCCTTGCCTCTCTGACTTTGTCTCCAAACTTCTCAACCTGAGCTGTCCCTCTGATGTACTCATTTCTAATCCTGTCCATCCTGGTCACTCCCAGGGAAAATCTCAACATCTTCAGTTCTGCCACCTCCAGCTCTGCTTCCTGTCTTTTTGTCAGTGCCACCGTCTCCAAACCATACATC
>VUQH01043325.1:0-11547 GCA_015106775.1 Etroplus canarensis | reverse complement strand
AAAAAGAGAACATAAAAAAAAAACTGTCACAAATAAATCATAAAACCGAGCAGATCTGAACAAATTAAATGACATGGTCCGATGCTGGGCTGCAGCAGCCGTTTGAATCCATCCTCATCGTCTTCTACCCAATTGTTTACTTGAAGAAAGTTGGCATTAAAGTCTGTCTCCAACTCCTCAAGTGAAACACTAACTTTTGACTGCAGGGGATAAATTCAAAAATGATAATTGTGACTGAAATTTCTATTTCTGGTGTTGTGAATGTCCTACATTCTGTTTAGATGCAGGTAAGGGTGGGGGTGGAATGATTTTTTTTTTTTTTGTCTCCAGGGCCCAAAGATGTGTATTTCTCTTGCTGAGGAATGCTTTTGTTCTGATAAATTGACAGTGTCAGTTTCCCCACATTGCCACAGTGTGGCATATACTATAGGGAGCAGTAGTGGGAACACAGATGCTACATACGATTGGCGTCAGTCAATGTGACAGTTCTTGTTTTTTCTTTTCTTTTGAAGGAGGGGAGGGGGGCTATTTTTCTAAATCTGAACTTCCAAGTCGAGGAAGCAGGGAGGAATAGGAATTAATACACCTACACTCCCCTTTTCCCTTCAGAATGGCAAAAATCTCTTTGTACTCGCATCATAATTACTGGTGGGCGCCAGTTTGGGATCGTTATCCGTGCCTCCGTCACACGTACTTTGTTTTTTTTTTTTTTCCCCCAAGTATTGTATAATGCTTTGAGAACAAGCAACTGACAACTAGGTCTTTTCTCAACCTTGCTTCATTGTCTTAATGTTAAGGAACACGCGCGGCTTGAAGCGGCGTTCCTTGTTCTAGCATATGCTTCCTATTCTGAGATTTTCTGCAGCCGGGCCTGGATGGAAAGTAACCAGCAGCCGAGGTGCTGAGGACGTTCCTCCGGGGAAATAATGTTGATGAACAAGCTCTATTTTGGTGTCTTTCCACGCAGTCTGACAATCTGAGTCTGTTCAAACTGCAGAGAAAAACTACTGGGTAATTTTTATGAGTTTACCTCAAAAAAAACAAAAACAAAAAACTTTTCACTTTTAATTAAGCATTCTGCTACGGAGCTCTCAGCATCTGTGTACATTTTATGTTACCGCAAAAACACAAAACTTATTACCATCAACTAAATGAACAAACGTGTGCTCGCAGAAGGTTTTCAGTTCATTTATTAAGACTTCTGCTTGAAAATAACCTTATAAAGTGCAAATATTTAAATTCCATGACTAAAGATGGAAAGGAGTAATCCTTGGAAAAATAGACTCAGTATTTGATCGGCTAAGAAACGATCCTGAGGATCAGTTAAAGCACCGATGACTTCGTGGCTTATCCGGCTCACGATCCCTTACAATTTACAGGTTGGTGCAATGTGTAAAGTACAGAAAAAGTGAGAAGTTCTCTTGTCGTTGGTTGGTTGTACTGCACAACTACTGACAGTTAATCCACTGAGAAGTTAAGGAGGCTCACAGACAGACCAGTTCAGGACAAATCAATCTTGTTCACCACCAGATGAGAGTTTGAAACACAAAAAGCAGGGGAATGTGTGAACACAACAGCATGTCAGAGCATTGACCGGATTACTGATGTTAACGTGGGAAGGCACCAACCATGCCGTTCTAATGTGGGAGTCCACAAACAGGACCACTTCCTCCATCTTCAACATCCTTTGTCCAATATATCCACTATCCCTCCTCTGAACATGTCAAAACCATCTCAGCCTGAGCTGTCCCTCTGTCCATCCTGGTCACTCCCAGTGAACATCAACATCTTCAGTTCTGCCACCTCCTGTCTTTTTGTCAGTGCCACCATCTCCAAACCATACATCATAGCAGGTCTCACTACTGTCTTGTAAACCTTCCCTTTCACTCTTGCTGCTATCCTTCTGTCACAAAGCACCCCTGACACTCGTCTCCACCCACTCCACCCTGCCTGAACTCTCTTCTTCACCTCTCTTGTGCTCTGTCTGCTTCAGATGGTTGACGCCAGGTATTTAAACTCATCCACCTTCACTCGCTGTACTCCTTGCATCTTCACCGTCCCACCTGCCTCCCTCTCATTCACACACATGTACTCTGTCTTGTTTCTACTGACTTTCATTCCTCTTCTCTCCAGTGCATACCTCCACCTCTCCAGGCTCTCTTACACCTCCTCCCTACTCTCACTACAGATCACAATGTCATCTGCAAACATCATAATCTACAGAGACTCCTGTCTGACCTCATCTGTCAACTTTTTAATCACAATTGCCAACAAGAAGGGTCTCAGATCTGACCCCTGATGTAATCCCACCCCCACCTTGAACCCATCTGTCACACGTATGAGAACAGTGACGCAGTGGTCACCCTCACATACTTCTCTGCCACTTCTGGCTTCCTCATACCACAGTTCCTCTCTTGGCACCCTGTCATATGCTTTCTTTAGATCCAAAGAGTCATCTGTGGTTTATAAAACTTTGAAAACTGATGATAGAGAAACTTGGCAGCTTCATTTTATTTCCACCAGCTCAGTCTATAACTGTGCAAGTAGTATGCAGTTATTAAAACTGCCCTCTGGACAATAAAAGTAACCAGTTTTCTGTCAAATGTATGCAATCACTAGACCTTTTACAATTGCCGTTTGCTGGGATACAAAAATTTGGATCTTGGTCAGTTCCAAATTCAGCAACTTCATTTAATGGATTATTATTTACTGAGCTGGAATCTCAAGCAGTAAGGCCACTAAATTATTGATATGAACAAAATTGTTGACAAAGAGTTTATAAGAAATTCATCTTCTTCCACTTATCCAATTCAGGGTCATAGAAATAAAAACAGATGGATTTTGTCAGTTGAGAACATACTCATCGCATTACCCAACCCTAGTCACCAACATGTACAAAAAAAAAAATGCATTTTCAGATGTTTCTCATGTATCTGTAGCTTTGCAAATAGTTCTAGTTTATCTCCTTAAGTATTAACATGTGTCAGTTAGTGGCTGCTGCCAATAAACAAAGTAAAAATTTCATTCATTGTTCACCAAGCTTGGGAGTTACATACCAACAGGATACTTCGCAGCTCACCATCCTGACCTATTTTCTCCTGAAGGTGCAAAACAATGAAGAGCGTCCACTCTCTCCAATAAGACAGTCTTCAGCGGTCTCCCTCAAGTACGACCATCAAGGCCGGCTTGTTTATACACACACACACACGCAAACGCTAACTACTATGCTATCTGCCCGTGTAAAGTTGACTGAGAAAGTAACAGCTAACTGGGGACCTTATTAAGCGTTTAGAAAATATGCCTCCCTTCCTGTTTGCTCATCTTGCCATCAACTTAAGTTGTGTGCCACCGCTTTGTGGTTTGGATTCTTTATTTATACCTTTATTTACTCAGGGTAGATTTACTGAGTGCTGATATTTTTCAGCAGCTCTGAGCCACACACACACACACACACACACACACACACACCCATATTCACTCCTGGAACCTTGCTAACAAACAGGCTTTTGAGGCCATATCCAGATTTCCTGAGGTAAAAGAAATACTTGAAGCAGCAGCAGAACCAGTATCTAACCAATGGTTGTGATCGTTTTCCTGAGGAGTGGAGGACCTGAAACATGCACACTAAAAGTGATTGATCTCTCAGTGTCTGAGCTCAGTACACTCTGTGCTCACATATCTGGGGAAGTGTCCAGCTGAGCAGAAAATGTGATCTGGCCAGAAATCGTGGAAAAAAAAAAAATGCAGGCCAGTGTTGCTCTTGGGTACAACTGTGGCTGTCCATTGCCAACCTTGGCCAACCCAGAGAATTTAAAGCAATGTAACAGTATACGAGCTCTGTGCCTACAAGGCAACAGCAGCTGTACCAGATCTGGCCTGGAAGTAAAAAGAAAACTACTTTTTTCAAACTTGCATCATGTTTCCCAAAGATTCGGAATGGATTTGTGGCGGGGGAGGAGGATTTGTGAACGCCATTGTAAATTAATTAAATAATCTAGTTTAAGTTTGCCTGCAAGCATCTTATTTACCAAGTATTTTAAAAAAAAGAAAAATAAAACCACATTAATAAAATAAAACCTTAGATGATGTTTGGCATGTCAAACATGGTGGAGGTAGTATAAAGGTGTGGAGATGCATGGCCGCCAGTGGAACCAGGTCACTGGTGTTTATTGATGATGTGATGCCGACAGAAGCGGCAGGATGAATTGTGAAGTGTACAGGGTTGCACCCTCTGCTCAAAATGGGATGGAGCTTCTCAGTGCCAAAAGCAACCCCAGAGTTTCTCGAGGCAAGGAAACGGGATGTTCTTCAATGGCCAAGTCAGTGGCCTGATCTCAACCCAAAAGAGCAGCTTTTCGGTTACCGAAGGCGAAAATACCCGCAAACGAGCAGCAACTGAAGGCGGCTGCAGTAACGCCTTGGCGGAGCATCTCAAGGGAGGAAACGCAGCATTTGGTGATGTCCATGGGTTCTGGACCTCAGGCAGTCATTGACTGCACAGGATTTTTATCCAAGTATTAAAAATCACCATTTAAAATAAGTCAGGTTGGTCCCATTACATTTGAGTCTGTGAAAATGGGGGACTATGTATACAAATGGCTGTAATTCCTACACACTTAATGCAATTCTTCTGTCAAACCTGTAGAATTAGTTTGTACTTTGATCACATTTTGACTGATTCAAAATCCACTGTGGTGGTAGTGTAGAGAGACAATTAAAAAAAAACCCCCAAAAAAAAAAAGGTAATTATCCAAAAACTTATGGATCTAACCATGTATAGGAGTGCTTAAAGGAGGCAAAAAATAAATAACAAGAAACTGCTAACCTCTTTTATTTCAGTTTTATTTCAGTTTAGTAAGCGTGCAGTTGTTTCAGTTTTCATTTTTCCCCCGCGGTACACTTCAATATAACCGCCTTGCTGGGGGAGCCATTAATATTCCTGTGCAGGCCACCTGAGTAACGCCTCTGTGTGGGACACACAGTTGTGCATAAATCTAATGTAATCTTGTGAATGCCAGCCTCCTGATTTTGATATAGGAGGCATACAGACCATGACTGCTGTACATGTTTCGCCTCGTCTTCTACCGCTTTTCCGGGGGGTCCGGGCGGCGGAGGCAGCAGTTCAAGCGGAGAAGCCCAGACTTTCCCCTCCCCAGCCACCTCCTCCAGTTCTTCAGGGGGGACACCAAAGCTTACCCGAGGTCTCGTCCCAGAGGGACGTGCCCGAAACACCTCAAATGAGAGGCGTCCATAAAGATTATGAACAGGATCGGTGACAAAGGGTAGCCCTGGCGGAGTCGGCTGGTTAGCAGCAATGCGAACCAAACTCTCGCAATGGTCGTATAGAGACCGGATTGCTCGTTCAGCTCGTTTATGCGCTGAAATAAGGCCTACCAAACTTACCTCAAGTGTACAGAGTACCCCTTCAATTCAAACTTCTAATGTGGCAGCTTTAGCCTATTTAACAAACACAGATTTGTGTCTAACAAAAAAAAAAACAAAAAAACCAGCAGTCAAACAGACATGGCGTGCTGGTGATGACGGCACTTTCCCTCAGCTACGTTGGAAGCAGGTCACGGTTAATCCTGAGCGGATAACTTATCAAGCACATTTCTAGTCTCGCATACACGACTCATTTGTTTTGCAAAATGATCGTTAACAAGTAAACATCCGTCCCCCAGACTGATGATACAAAATTATGAATGCTTTCACGATTTAAAAGGAACAAATACTTGATAAATCTGGTTTAAACAAGGAAAATCCTTCAAGCTGTAACTGCAAATGCCGCACACTTTGTTTCCTTTACTCTTACTGTCAAACTAGCACTCACAGCATTAGCGCACAAAGGCTGATGGAGCACAATGACAGCTTTGTCCATCAGGAAAACATGCAACTGTCTCCATGAGCTGCGAGTTGGAACTGCTGATGCAGCGTCAACCTGCGACACTGACAAAGCTGGTGACCAACACCAGCAGGCACCCGTCAGCGTTACCTCGCACTGTATGGATCACGTGAATTTCATCTCCCAGATCTAAGTTGGGAGTAGAGCGTTCTGGTTTTTAAGACGTTTCAACCTTGGTGGGTATACTGTATATCCCCCGAAGATTTGTAGGTTGCCGTTTAATTCCAGCTCTCTGGCTCAAATATCAATGATGCAACAGGGAATTATGGTCAAATTGGCAAAACTGTGTACGTTTGAGACAAATATTCCTTCACTGGCTACCATTTAGCTCGCCTGGCCAGAGGACCGATGAGCTAATCGTGTCCATGCGACCTCCACACCGAGGGGCCCAGACCCTCTTGCTGTACGGCGACCACGCTAACCACCGCACAACCGTGTGGGGATCTTCTGATGGGTCTTCACCCAAACTGTGCTCAGCACTAGTGACGTGTTGTCCTTTTATGGGCACTTTTCCATTTTCACAAGAATTGCTTCTCCTGTACTGGTCTGGACTATGATGGTCATAAAATGAGTGCACACGCCCCTTTGCCATCTACACGTAAACTCTCATTAGGTTGACTTCTGGTCTGGTTTTCTTTCATTGGTGAAGGTGTAAAGCCTTGTTTGACATGATAACTCACTAGCCATCACCATCTCCCAGACTGGAACCGATACCTTTGTGGGATAAATCAGATCAGATCTGAGTGAAAAAAGTTGATTAAGAACGAGGTCGTCACAGCGGATTAGTCTGCATTAGTAATTTGGCAGAGGTTTTACGCCAGATGCCCTTCGTGACACAACCCTCCATGATGAGAGGGGTTTATGTCTCCACCTGGAATCAAACCAGGGACCTTTCGCTTGTAAGGTGAACGTGTAAACCACTACACTACAGTAATAACTAAACTAAATTAGCAGAAAAAAATGAAAGTAATTTCTTCTCAACTAGCTTATTTGTGATCATCTCACTTTCGTTAGCATTCAAATCCAAAAGTCACCCTTCAACTCTCCTGTAGTTTAAAAGTCTCTTCATTGGCTAAAGCAGCAACACAACTGCACTTGTGAATTAAAGCGACACCGACTGCTGCTGCAAAAAAAACACAAATAAAAATGATTTCATTGCCTGTAACTGGGGTCGGCTACAATTGAACCTGGACTATCAGTCTACATAGAAACGCTGAAGCTTTTTTGATGGCAACGTAAAATGAGGCAATTTCACTCATTGCCAAATCCATTATGATAACTTAGGTTGAAGTATTTTCAGACCGGCGCGGGCGAAAAAAAAAAAAAAGACAATGAGCTAAATAATAAAATTATCAAAGCCATTAAATGTTCAGATAGAGCACTTTCCTATCGAACAACTGATCATCCAAGTACATTAGACCATTAACAAAATTCTAAAGACTCGCAATCTGTCAAAGAAAAGCAATTTAGGCCGTGAAAAGCCCCCAACCCCCACCCAAAAAAAAGAACGTGGTTATGATTGATGGGATTGAAAGAGTCTAAAAACAGTGTACATGCATCACCCTTGTTCTAACCTTCAACTCCATGCTGCACTCCGGATCATTCTGCTATTTTTACAGGGTATGTGATGTTTTCCAGCGCTCACGTTGCAAAGCCAACCCAGACTTGTCGCACAGATCTGCCAGGTCTGAGGTTGGGTCCATTTCCTCTGCGGACACATGCTTTCTAAGTGCTCCTACAATGGACGGCTTGATTGGGCCTTAATGTTTACAGCCTGAAAAGGTAGACCGAAGCAATGAAAAATACATAACCTTGTAAACACCTCGGCCTTTTCCCTGGGCTTTATGGTGTATTTATAACCACTTCTTCACAGTGCCACGGCACACTGAAAGCCGCGTTCAGATTAAATTAGCGCACGGTACCCTTCTCTGAACTAGGCACAGTTCAGGACCAGTGGGCTTGCAGGGATGTGCCTGAGGGCAGACTCGAGTGCAGGGAAAATAACCTCGACAGGAAACAAGTGGCTTCTTTCGCTCTGCGCCTGACCCGTTAACTATTCAGGAGCGCTTCACCGGGTCCAAGAACACAGCCGCTCAGAGGTGAACGCAGCGCAGTGATTCAAGCCTCCACTCTGAATTTGCAATCACGCCGCCTGTTGGTGCAAGTACAGTCTGACGAGGGGAGAAAACAAAACGAACCAGGAAAATTAAAACTCCAGCCGTCCACGGCAGATTACAACCCCGCTTCCTGCTTCGACTTTGACAGCGTTCGCCACATTTGTCAGGACTCACACTTTTCCTGTGCAATTAGAGATTACGAGGACTGTTACCGGAATAAACTGGATCCTGTTTGCAGCCGTTTAACCGCTCATCCTTGTAACTCTGTTAGCCTTTTATTTGGCGATCACGTACAAACCCCATTTCCAGAGGAGTTGGGATATTTTCCAAATTACAAACTATTTGCTCATTCTATTCCGTACATATGCACACATTCAAAAGTTGGGACAGGCATGCTTCTAATCCTGTTCCATCAGCTTTCCTTTAAACAACATTAATCAGTTTGGATGCGAGGATAGCAACTGTAGTTGGAAATCTTGTCCATTCTTGCTTGACAACATTTCAGCTGCAGTCCATTGTTTGAGGCTCTCCATGATGTGCTATATATTTACAATAGGGAATACATCCGAACAGGATAGTCAGGCGCACACAGTCTGTCTATGAAGCCACGCTGTTGCAGCCTTGCAGAATGTCTCTGGCGTTGTCCTGCTGAAATAAGCAAGGCCTTCCTGGGAAGAGACTCTAAAATCTAATACGCACCTCAAGGCCAATGGTATCTTCACATACACGCAGCTCAGCCGTGCTGTGAGCACTGACGATCACTCACATTCATCAGTGGCTTCTGATCTCGCCCTCTGCACGCAGATGTCTCAGAACTCTGAATCTTTTCACAGTATTGCGCACGGTGGATGTCGAAGGACCCAAATTCTCTGCAATCCTGTGTTGAGAAAGGTTTCTTTTGAGCTAATTTTCTCAAGGTTTTGGTGAGCCACAACCCATCCTTGCTTGCACAGACTGAGCCTTTGATGGACGCTACTCTGACACCCAATCACAATCCCTCACCTGCTCTCAGTGAGCCTGCTTGAAATGAAGTCTACCAAACTGCCGGCACTGGAATATTCTGAGCATTTTTCCAGTCTTACTTCAACTCTGACCCAACTGCTGTCGAGTGTGTTGCCGCCATCAGAATCTAGTGTAGATTTACAAAACCCAACAAAGTTGATCAGTAAATTATTGATAATCTTTTTCTCAGTTAAGTAAAGGTTAACGTGAATTGATAGAGTTTTGTTTTTAATTCCATTTTTGAAAATAGCCCAACTTTTCTGGAAGTGTCGTTTTTACTTCGCTCTTGTCAAAGTTGCATGAATGAGAGGAGCTCTGTCTGCAGTTCCAGAAGTGAAAGTAAAACTGGTGTGCATGGGGGGGGGGGGGCATTTTCCAACATGACCTGTGATAACACTGGAAGAATCGGGACAGGACACTGACGGCAGTTGTCCTTCCGCAACACAGACCAGCCTGCCTCCGACGCTTTCTTGCTACTGTAAACAGGCGCCCACTTGCTTGCTGCGAGTTAACCGGGCCGTTACCTTCTCCAGTGGAGACTTTACAGCTGGGAGCCGGCAGGTTAAAGGCCGTTCAGACTTCCACATTAACACATTTTTATTCAGATTTTGCTGAAGGCATTTTGGGCACACCTATCCATAAGCACATCTTCAGGTTCAGATACATACAGGCAGCCCCTCCAACCCTAATTCTCCAAGCTGTGCTTTCTGGAAAGTTCCACTGTGTTTTAATGGAATTTTCCACACCTATACCCCCACCCCCACCCACCCAGCCGGTTTAATGTTCCCTTGCCGCCGTAGTGGACCAGCCTCCGCCCCCGTTTGTTACCTGTTTGTGATGTTTGCCTGCTGGTTTTCCAGTTTTTTCTCCTGTTTATACCTGTGTGCACGCCGCAGACGGCAACCCTGAACGTTGAACACAATAAACCCTGTATATGGTGTGTTTTGGTTCTGCATATGAGCCCTCCCTCCTCTTAGCTACCTGCCCCTATGAACCAGTCCCAAGTCCACCGTCACAGACTCTGACTTTGACACGCATCTCTGATAAGTCTGAGGGCTCAGACCTGTCCCACGGTGAAAATCTCAGGAGTTTGAGGGCTCTCTGACAGACTTTGAGCCAAAGTGCTTTTCTATTTTCTTTCATGAGACAGCATTTGCTGCAAGTGCTCACTGTGGAGGCTGGACGTGCAAACTGGTACTTTTAAATCTTAACTGAACCCAAAGCAGTGCTCGTTTAGAATTTTGCGCTTTTATGCAGGTATTAATAAGAAAGCACATGCAGAGGCCAGCTCTCTGCCACTGAGGGTTTGCAGTGAACGATAACAATCTACGAGGCCTTCAACAGCGCTGCTGTAAAGTAGTTAATGGTTACTATGCGCGTCTGATTATCACTGACAACAAAAGGGAGACTTTCGGCCCTTTAAACTGCAATTTCCACAAACCTCAGGACCTAATTAACTTGCAAACTGCTGGACAGCTCCAGAATAAATACATTTCAAAATCAAGTGATGCAACTCAGCCAACTTCCTCAAATCCTACATCAATGTTGTAGTAGCTTATTATTCACTCACTGTTCGCAGGCTATTGTAGTGTGTGAAGTACAGAGAGGAGGTCTTGCCACTGGTCAGCCGTACTGCGTGAAATAATGAGAATTAAAATCCGCTGTTAAGTCAAGAGGACTCAAACAGTCGTATCCAGGACAACAGCCCCAGCCCTAACCAAGCTCAGGACATTTTTATGCCAAATAAACCTTGTTCCAGCACACAAGTCAGCTCCTGTAGTAATAAAATTTCTAACGGACAGATGGACGTACACACAGCCCTCCACAGTGTAATCGATTCCATCATTGCAATTACCATGCACGTACCGACAGCAATCCAGCAGCCCAGTCAGCTCCTACAGGAGCAACATTGTTTTCATCGATGACCCTGTGTGACCTTGACCTTTGGCCCCACAACCTCAAACGTGTTATATTTTCTTTTACCTATCATAGGTATTAACCACACAAGGTTTGGTAAAGATCAAGCAAAAGAGTCAGCTCCTGCCGCGGCAACAAGGCTTGTTATGTACCGGGACAGGCAACCTGACAACATATGGAGGCATAAAAATAAAAAACAAGCACAAAAGCAACCTGGGAAACACGGGACAGGAAGGGCCAAATGTGGCTGTTTGCAGCCACTGAACTTTCAAAATAAGAGCATTCATTAGTTTATCAAAAAAAAAAGACTTGATATACAAAGGTGGCCATCCAATTATAAACGCTGGTGTTATTTTAACTGAATTTAAAGCTTTGTGTTTCAGATCTGTAACTGTGCTGAAAGACCACTGCTGACCCCCTTTTGAAAAACAAGAATGAAGAATGTTTCAACCTTTTCACTCAAAAGAACACTGTGCCTTCTCGCCATCCGGCAGAATGAGTCTGATGTGTCATCGGGGCACCGTGCTGCTGAAGGAAACGTGTAGCTGTAAACGAACCCTGATGCCTTATCATGATATTTATTAAAATCCAAAACTTTTCTGTAACCGC
>VUQH01043322.1:0-12294 GCA_015106775.1 Etroplus canarensis | reverse complement strand
ACAAGGAAATGACGTCATTCACGTAGGTTCCTGATTGGCAGAGCTAACTCGAAACTTTGAGAAAATAACTCAAAATTTCGAATTAATAAGTTGAAATTTCGAGAAAACTCGAAATTTCGAGTTGTGGAGTGCATTTTTTTTTTGTAGTGGCGGAAACAAGCTTCCATAGTTATTGGAGGGCTTTTAGGGAGGAGTATTTATTAGATTGTATATACATGTTGCATCAGTCTCAACAATGACATTCACACCTGGATAACATAGAAAGAAATGGGAATTGCGAAAGGAGAAAAATAATCAGCATAAAAAAAGCATTAAAAAAATCAGCAAAAACCCCACATTTTTAGAAAACAGAAACCAAGATGGGGAAATAAAAGCAGTTAGTACTGCTATGTGTCCTAACGATTACAGGTTTCAGCTTTAAATAAACACTAAAATCCAAATAGCAAGACTTGTCCAAGAGAAAGTCTGTGTACATTTAATATCATCTTCTGTTATTCTACAACAGTAGCTTCTGCATGTTTCACTTGTATGGCTGTGTAATGTATTTTTAATGCAAATGTTAAACAATATTTTCTCAGCAACGAAGCCTCTGAAATGCCTCATATAATCCTTTGGTGGCGATAAAGCTGATGTTACATTAGAAAGAAATGTATGGGAGGGATGGAAAAGAGAGGCAGGCAGAAGTAGGTGCAGGGGTACGGTAAAAGTAGTGCCAGCTGGTCTGTGTCGTAATAGCAATAACAGTAGCCTTTGATTACTTTTGAGCTGATGAATGGGCCCACTATTAAACAGAAATCTAATATTATCAAAGTCACACCTCAGTGGACGTTAGTGTATGTGTGTGTGTGGAGAATGCTAAAGAAGAAAAATGTATGTAACGGTGGATTATATGGAAAACTGAGCAGCATGTATTTACTTTGTTTTATGTTGTCCCTTGGAAGTTGAACATGTTTCTATCATTTCATCGGATTCACCTCCATATTTCCACCTCTCTCCCCAGACAGCACAGCCAGTATTTATGTGCTCCGTAAAGGATTCAGTCGTCTAACCCAGGATGTTTACTACCTTCCCATTGAGATAAACGACAACGGCATTCCTGCCCTGAGCAGCACCAACACCCTGACCATCAGAGTCTGCTCCTGTGACAGCAAAGACACGATTCTGTCTTGCAATGTGGAGCCCTACGTCCTACCTGCTGGTCTTAGCACCGGGGCGCTGATAGCTATCCTGGCTTGTATTGTCATTCTGCTTGGTAAGGATCTAAAATTTTGCTTCATCTTACCGATCTATGTGAGATTTAATCATTGCCAGACTAAATTTTAAGCAGGCTGTCTGATTAAAACAGCGAACTTACAGAACGCTCCTTTAACCATGTCTCCTAACTTACACAGTAATGCCAAACATGCTTGATATTTACTTTACACTGAGGTGAAACATCAAACATCTATTTTTAAGTCCACATTCAAACTGAACTACACCGTTTGATCTTAAGAGTAGAGGTCAAAGAATCACTTATGTATAAGCATTTACAGAATCACCTCATCCATGCATAATCACTTAGTGTGGACTCACATATTGTAGTTGAAAATGTTGCAATACCAAGGCTTGACATTTACTTTCATCTCCAAGGACCACAGGTGCTCCATGCTGAAAATTCAGGAGAGCATAAATAACTTCAGTGGTGCATTAAAATGTATCAGATAATTCTTTATGAAAGTAAAATAAATCCCTTATACCATATGGACAATATATTGGGTAACACCTCCTAATCACTGAATTCAGGTGTTTCATTCAGTCCCATTGCCACAGGTGTATAAAATCAAGCACCTAGCCACGAAGTTAATCTTTATAAATATTTTTTGAAAGAATGGGTCATTCTTAAGATCTGTCTGAATTTGAGCGTGGTACTGTATTAAGATGCCACCATTGCAACAACTCAGTTCATGAAATTTCTCCCCTCCGAGATTAGATTTTACATCACCAAGCCGGGTTTGGTAAATTCCAGGAGAACGTTCCCTGCTTAACTGCACTGTGCCAACTGTAAAGTTTGGTGGAGGAGGGATAGAGATGTGATGGCTGGTTTTCTGGGCTTGGCCAGGGCCCCTGAATTCCACTGAAGGGAAATCTTACTGCTTCAGCTTACCGAGACATTTTGGACAATTCTGTATTTCCAACTTTGTGGGACCACCCATTTCTGTTCCAGCATAACTTTGGCCCAGGGCGCAAAGCAAGGTCTATCACAGCATGGTTGGGTGAGGTTCATGTGGAAGAACTTGATTGGCCCATGCGGAGCCCTGACCTCAACTGAACACCTTTGAGAAGAACAAGATCAGAGATTGTGAGCCTGGCCTTCTTGTCTGCCCTCACAAATACTGTCCTGGATGAATAAGCAAAAATTCCCACAGACCCACTCCAACATCTTGTAGAAACAGCTTGTAGCTAGTAGGTGGATGGGAGAAAAATACCACTTTGGTCAGTGTTTACGCTCTTTGAAAAGGTAGTTTGGTAAAGGACTTTTACCACTAAGGTGTTGATTGTGCTTACAAGTAAGAGGCATAATTGTCAACAACAAAAAAAAAACAGAATCTTTCTCTTAAATTGTTTTCCATTGCTGCCTCTTTGCTGCCTGCTGTGTGTATGCGTGTGTGTGAGTGTGTCGGAGAGACTTTAGCTCAGTCATAAGATGGCAGTGATTGTCATTGTTGTCTTTTCCTTTATCATGGAAAAAGCACACACAGTAGAGTCTGCTTGGGCTGAAATTTGTAATACTTTTACTCACACACATGCATACACGTAAATCTTTACGGTACACACACTCTTATTTTCAGCACTATATCTAGCCATGAACATGCATTCAAAACAGTAAAGGCTTCACAAGTCATTAGTTGATTCTTTAGCCATAGTTTACACTACATTTCACACATGCTACCACGCATCTGAGAACCTTTAACAAGCCTGACATGTTGATAACAACTTAGAATTAAAATGGCATGTGTGTATAACAAAATACACTAATTATATAAATTAAAGTGTCCAAGATGTAATCTTCTACACTGCATACTAATTATCTGGTACTTGCTTTTCGACTTACTCATAGTGATCATGCAGGGATTGTTATGTATTCCTTATTTTCAAATGGTGCATTTCTGTGTTTCTCCTTGGCAGCAATAGTGGTGTTGTTTGTTGCACTGAGGCGTCAGAAAAAGGAGCCGTTGATAGTGTTTGAGGAAGAAGACATCAGGGAGAATATTATCACTTATGATGACGAGGGAGGCGGTGAGGAGGACACTGAGGCTTTCGATATTGCTACACTGCAGGTAAGGGTGAGAGGACGAGTGGCAATAGCCATCTTAGTATTAAAGATGAAAGGATAAGGGGATAAGAGGAAATGGGGGTCCTTTGCTTCATGCAGGTCAAAAGCAATTTGTAACTGTCAGTTTCTGCTTATGGATATAAACATTTAACTAAAAACCTGCAAGTACTTGAATTTTGTCAACATTCCTTCCTATCTGCGTGCAAAGACGTACAATTTCCAGCTCATTCATTCTATACAGTGTCCTATATCTTCACATTTTTAACTGACTGCACTGTCCCTTCTCTCTTTCTGTAACTTTTCAGAACCCAGACGGTGCCAACGGTTTCCTGCCAAGGAAGGATATCAAACCAGAACTGCAGTATCCCATCAGACCCGGCATTGGCCGTCCTGCAGCCAACAGCGTCGATGTTGATGACTTCATCAAAACCCGAATTGCAGAAGCTGACAGTGACCCGACTGCACCGCCATACGACTCCATTCAGATCTACGGCTATGAAGGCAGAGGATCATTGGCTGGGTCACTGAGTTCCCTCGAGTCTGTCACAACAGAGTCTGACTTGGATTATGACTATCTGCAGAGTTGGGGGCCGAGGTTTAAGAAGCTGGCAGATTTGTATGGGACCAAAGACTGCTCCATTAATGATGCTGATGATGGTGAAGACTCTTAACAGTGGTCTCAGTGAGTGGACGCCTTCCCCGATTTCTGATTTATTGATTCCATGAGGATTTGCTAACTGAGGGTTAACACTCCCCAGTTCCCAATCGTTACCAACTGATCAGTTCATGCCAATTAGCTGAAAAACGTTAACAACCCCCCCCCCCCCTCCCATGGCAACTTCCTGGTCCTCCATGATAATTTGTTAACGGACACATAATGAATGCCGGGACTTGACACACTCCCAGTTTTCCCAAATCTCTCCTGCCCTCCCTGATCCTCTTTCCCCCCTCCTAATTCTGCAGACTTGAGCATTGCAGGGCTGGGAGATTTGTTATGTCACCAGTTTGTCTGTTCGGGAGTAATTTGATGGAAAAATTGTTGCTGTATGATCACAATGACTTGCTTTTAGCAAACTGTTTAGTTTATTAGAGGTTCTATATACTTTTGTGGACTGGATTCACATATTTCCTTTATGGTTACTGAGGGAAATTTTATTCCCTTAAAGGTTCCTGAGTGGGTTACATTTCCCTTTGAGGAAGAGAGAGAAACTAATAACTTAAAAGAAAAAGTTTGTTTGGATTCCAGCAATTGCCTGATGTAAGGAAATAGAAATGAAATGTACAGATGTGTTCGTACGGTCAAACAGTGGAAGCGAAATGATTTTTCAAATGTGTCGTTGTGTGTGCCGAATTCAGCGGGTACTGTCGTTTTGATGGCGTAACCGACTCTGGGTTGTTGATACTTTGAAGACGCTCTCAGCATCTTCACAGTATGGTGGCCTTATAATAAATAAACAACAACTCCAGGGGTAAAAACACAACAAGAGTAAGGATAGAGACCGCTAGCTTCAGTAGCTATACACAGACAAAGGAACACACAAGGACTCTGTGAAAATGCTACACAAATACAATTTTTCTACTCTCATAAGGAGACAGACTCAACAAGGATTCAATTTTCAAACCGTGGATGGTTCTTTGTTTTCATTCTTCACTGCAGAGAAGACCTGAAGAGAAAAGCCGCCCCTCTTCATGCCCCCTCCCTGTGTCCCCATTCCTCACATTAACAATCACTTCCCATACTGAGTCCACCAATGAATGATCACGTCCTCATTTGGAGTCCACCAATGATGATCAATCACAATGAGTACAAACCTGTGAGCTCTAAAAATCGCCTTAAACTTAATGGACACTCTTCCAACGCAGTGCATTCTCTTTTTTTCTCCTTTTGTTTCTTTTTGTAACTTGAGAAGTATATTCAGAAAGCAAACTATTCTCCATGTTAGGTGTGTACAGAGCAATGTGCAGACATGTGATATATCACCGAGGATCCAACCTGCGCCTCTCACACTCTTAAGATAGGATGTACTGTACTTTCTGCACAGTAAATGTAGTCTGGTAAAATGTTCATTGTGTCTTTTTCCAATACGTATTGAACGTTGGCGGCAACATCTGTTGCATCAACACATGTTGCTATTCAAACATAATACATGTGCATTGGAAAATAGCACAGTGTGTTTTTTGAGCCACATGTACTGATGCTGAAACCAGAATATCCTTTTTCAAGAGCGTGTAGGATCTTGTTCAATCTCTTTTTAATGTTATTATATTATTATGATTATTATTGTTGTTTTCTATTATTATTGTTATCATTATTATGACAATAACTGTTCTTTCATTGGCTGCAGCTACACAGGAACAATGTTTAACTCTTTGCAGCTCAGAATTAATGTCCTTACAGTTGCCTAAACATGGAGAGACGACACAGTGTTCAAGTTTCATTTTTGAGCAGCTGTAAGAAATGTACTGCTAAAAGTTAAATAGTCTTTGTTTGTGCCTGTGTCAATACAACCTCTCATTTCTATTGTTTTTGTTTCTCTTTTCATTGTTTGGCATTTCTTTGTTCTTTCTCCCTGTTCAAGAGGAAAACTAGCAATCTGTGTTTGTTGCAGTGAGAGAACGCCTCGTTTTTATTCTCTGTCAAGTTTTATGGTAACGATTTGTACAATTTTAAAAGTTCTTATTTTAGTATACATGCAGAATATTCCAGTATTACAACAAAAACGTGTTAAGATAAGATTAAAAAAAATGTTACAGCATCACACTTATATTTTCTGAACATTGTACTGTTGCTTTACTATGTGCTTCAATCTCCGAAGCGAAAAAAAACAACAACTTTGAAATAAATGCTCTTTTTATAAAAATGATATTAAACTGTGTGTGGGAGTAAACTTTGTGCTTGCCTTGGTCACTGTAGTGCTTTCTTTTGTTTACATAAAGGATATCCATTATCAAAATTAGTGAAAGTAAGGTTGTCCACTCTGGATCTTTTGCATGAACATAAAATGTAAATAGGCAAGCACGCCTTATGTGTAGACCTAATTTGAATCAAGTACATAATATTTACAAGTCTTATGCATAATCAAAGAGTTTCTTCTCATGAAGCCATAGATAATTGTTAGTTTCTCATATCAATAATAGGTACACCTGTTCAAGGGCTCGTTAACGCAAATATCTAATCAGCCAGTCATATGGGAGCAAATCTGCGTATAGGCATGTGGACATGGTCAAGGCAACCTGCTGAAGTTCGAACTTAGCATCAGAATGGGGAAGAAAAGTGATCTGAGTGATTTTGAAAATTGCATGGTTGTTGATGCCAGATGGGCTGGTCTGAGTATTTCAGAACTTGCTGATGTACTGAGATTTTCCTGCACAGTCATTTCCAGAGTTTATAGAGGAAGATCTGAGAAAGAGAAAATACAGAGTGGGCAGCAGTTCTCTGAGCTAAAATGCCTTGTTGATTCCAGAGGTCAGAGGAAAATGGCCACAGGGATTCAAGTTGACAGCAGACTCAAATACCCACTCATTGCAACCAAAGTATACAGAAGAGCATCTCTGAATAAAAAGTGATGAACCTTGAAGCACATAGGCTACAGCAGCAGAAGACCATACCCTGTGCCACTCCTCTCAGCTAAGAACCGACCACTAAAGCTACCAATTTGCACAGGTTTACCAAAATTGGACAATAGAAAATTAAAAAAGCATTCCACGGTCTGAGTCTTGATTTTTGCTGCACCATTCAGATGGTGGGATCAGAATTTGGCATAAACAACACGAAAACATGGATCCATCAGTATTTCAGACTGGTGTTGGAAATGGTATAATCATGTGGGGGATATTTTCTTGGCACACTTTGGGCCTCTTAGCAGCAGCTGATTATCATTTAAACACCTGAGTATTTTTGCTCATTATGCCCATCCCTCTATGGCCACAGTATCCCTATGGTTGCTTCCATTATACATTATATCATAAAGCTCAAAGCATTTGAAACTGGTTTCTTGAACATTATGTCTTCACTATACTCAAATGGCCTCCACATTCACCAGATCCCCATCCGACATAGCACCTTTTGGGATGTGGTGGAATGGGGGATTCTCAACATGGATGTGCAGCTAACAAATCTGTTGCAGCTGCATGAAGCCAATAAGTAAATATGGACCAAAATCTCAGAGGAATGTTTCCAGCAACATTTTAAATCTATGCCATAAAGAATTAAGGCAGTTCTGAAGGCAAAAAGGGGTCCAACCCAGTACTAGCAGGGGGCGGCGATGGTTCGGTGCGACAATGAATGAGGGCTGCTGATGTGACGCTGACTCAGTACTCACCTGTGGCAGTTGGAAACCCGTGGCAGCTGAAGGTCCGTGGAGGTCAGAGAGACCCCACCCACTGAGATGCCCACAAGCAAGGCACCACAGAACCAGGTGCCTGTCATGGGCTGCCTAGTTCTCTATCACCTCTGTTTGTGTGGGTATCTATATCACTCAACTGCATGTTAAGTGTGTGTGTGTGTGTATATATATACTATGAAAAAGACTATGTTGAGATCTAGTTGTAATTTCCCCATTAGGGGATTAAGAAAGTATATATTCTGGTGAGCGTGTGACTTCAGAGCTAGTTAAGTTCGTATTTTTAACAAAAATTGTTGAATCAGTCCATTGAAGTGACACACCTGAACATGGATCAGCTTTTGCCACTGACCATTGATCTGATAAACAATCAAATCAGTGGGTTCTGAACAACAGGTCGTAAATTTCATTCATACATAAAACACACCACAAACTCCACTCTTTTCTCATATTATTTTAACTCAAGGACTTAAGAGTAAAACCACAGTAGTACCTCTGAGAAGGCACTTAGGCAAATGGTGCCTGGAGCTCAACTTACAGATGTGGATATCAGATCTGGCTTTGACTCATATCATATGGTAAAGTCCAAAGTTGAAGCCTCAAGCTAAGCATTTTTTTGTCTTAGCATGATGCCCCAATTTCCGATAGGAGTGGAAAGTTCTGTGTGGGACGCAGTAACAATATTCTAAATTATAAACACAGACAGCCAGCTCATTTCGAAAATTACTAACAATCTTCCAAGAGCAGCACAAATTAGTGTGTCTAAGAAGAGCAGCCCTGATGTGGGTGCAAGAAATCTACTAACTAAAATAGCATAGTAGAAGGGTAGCAACTCCGATCAATGGAAGACAGCTGAAGGGGAATTAATATGTTCTCATACAGGGGGAAGTCTTCCGTTAGAGACTGATGGAGATTGTGTGGGTCCTTGGAGGCTAGGGCATCCATTTGCTGGTTAAATGTGACAGAGAAAGGCTGCTTTATTACAAATCCTTCAGCTGTATAGGACTAAAATTTGTGTGTAACATCTGACCTTAAGGTTTATAGAAGGACATTTATTTCACAGTTATAACCTTACTTTATCCTTCATTTTTTTGTTTGTTTTTCTCCTGCATGCTGCTTGAAGCTGCAGATATTTATTACAGCCCAACAAAACAATGACACACAGCCATGCATATGCACCTTGTAAAGGGCAACTATTCTCCCTCTCCAAGCAACACTCGTCATCCGTTAGGACAGTAAGAACCCGAAATATGCAGGGCTTAGTTCCAAACCTTTTATGTTGGGGACCAAGTGAAACGCAACAAGATGGAGGCAAAGTCATGGCATCACACTCACAGCTTCAAGCCATCCATCCACACCAATTATGTTCTCATGCTGATAGTATCTCACCCTGGCAATTACCACAGCTACATCAGGCACAAAATAACACGTATTAACAGGCATTAAATAATGGAGAAATGAGTTTTAAAAATGCCTACCACAAACCTTAGAAATTCACATTTGTATGATTCATTTTAACGCTTGCCTAAGAAATGTTGTGGTCTGAAAGTTAAATTCCTACAAAAACACATATGCAGTCATGCCAGCTGCAAAGATAGCGGTCTACTCCTTTCAACTACATGTGTGGGCACAGACCATAAATCTGGCCCTTGGTCTTTTGAAACCAGATGTGATGTGTGGGAGGCAGAGCCGATTGAGAAACAGATTAACGCTGCAAGCTCACGTGATAGAGGTAAGCCTGTCATAATGTATAAACTTACTCTATCATCCTGCTTATCTCTGACGGGGAGCATCATTTACAAAATTAACACCAGTTGGTAATTAATAAGACCTGAAACTGGTAACTGACACAAACTCCTCAGCAAAGTGTTTCCTTAGGTGACAGATCAAGTACACAGTAAGTTTGTTTTCCCATAGACTTCAGTAAAGTCTGACTCTTTATTACAAAAGGAGCATTCCCCTTCTGTACATTTAGGTTTAAATGCAATCCACATTGGCTTCACTTTTCAAACCTGGACAGTGGAATTAGTCAGACTACCATGTTATTCTGTAATCTCTTTAGTATAGTTCATTTAGTCACTGGCAGATACACCAAACAACCTTTGCAGAGACAGTACAGTACTTATTCAAAATCAAAAATAAATGGCAAGCAAATGTGCAAACATGTGCACTCACAGATTTCATTCACTAACTCCCGAGGGAGCAGCACCAGGAAAGGTCAGGCAGCACTTTGGATGAGCAACAATTGAGGTGACATACTGTGAAAACAGAGAGTGACAGTGAGATGACACAAAGGAAGATGAGAATTAAAAGCAGGGAAATGGATCAGGGAATGAGAGAGGAGCAGGGGATGAAAGGTCAGGCAGAAAGTTTACACTTTAGTTCATGCAGCTGAAAAAACTTTGGGGTGGCAATGGCTCAGTGTGTCAGAGGACTCATTTGGGAGCCGGAGGGTTGCTGAGTGCTGCAGGCTCAGGACAAACCCGGACCCGGACCCGAAGGCCGTTCAAGACCTCGCCCTGCACCCACGTGTGGAGGTGGACCAGATGCCAGAGAGATGTCAGCTCACTTCTCGAGCATTGCCGAGGTGCCCTTGAGCAAGGCACCGACCCCCCCATTGCTCATTGGCGCCTGTACTGTAATGCGCAGCCTTACTCTTCGACCTCCCTCACTGGGTGCTGCATGTAAAAAGTGTGTGTGTGGGTGTGTGTGTTCTCTATCTGTAAGCATGTCTGTGAATTTCCCCATCTGGGGAAGATTAAATTGTTTGCTTTATTATTGCTACATTTCAAACCTAGTTATTTGTTTTATTAACATATAAGAGGATAAAACAAGACTTTTTTTTCTTAAAGTTTACTAAAAAATATGAAAAATTAAATAACCATTTGTACCTACCAAATGTCCCAGTTCCACGATGAATATTCAGCTGTGAGGACATAAGGAGGAGTATGTATAGAGGTGCTTGTTTGTACCTGTTATGCAAACTTGGCATCTTTTCCTGGAAGAGAGACAAATGCAAATACAAAGTCAATCAAGTTTGGCTGGTTAAAGAAAGAAAGAAAAACACATGAATAGAAAATGAGCCAAATGTTATCTTTTTAGAGCATGTAATCAGATGCTATAGAAATTTTAACAGCCATCAGAAGAGCAGCAGGCTGTTGCCCCATGTAGCTTCAGGCACAAATAAGTTTGAATGGCCACGGAGTCTTTGTGCTGATTTTTTTTTTTTAAATTTATGAATTATAACCCCACTTTTTCAGCATGTGTGCAGCTTGTCCAGGATTTACAGTTTTAACATATGTTAGTAGTAACTGCAGAATTAAACTCTTTAAAAACAGACAAGTAGGTTTTTTAATATATATACAGTATTGTAAGCAATTTCTTTCCACATCTGTAGATCTTTGGAAACCACACTAAAACACATAGATTTCAGTTATTATTGTTACCCTTTAGGTGAAAAGTGAAAAGCATGCCATTCCCTAGTCAGAATAAGATTGCAAAACATATTTCATATGTGTGATGCAAGTGATGTAAGAGTCAATAAGCTTCAAAAGGCTGAATTTAAAAAGAAAAAGAGGAGGTGGGAGCATTCATGTAGAAGATGAATTTTAATTTCTCTGGGTAACTAAGATATGACATTACAGCATTTTATGAGAACCCGAAAACAAAATGGACAAAGAAAATTGGAACCCCAATTTGACAATGATGATCCCCTATGAGCAAGCACTTGGCGACTGAGGGAAGGAAGAACTCCCTTTAAACAGGAAGACACCTCTGGCAGAGCCAGGCTCAGGGAGAGGAAGCCATCTGCTTCAACCTGTTGGGGGTGAAGGGAGAGAAAAGGGAGAAAGGAGATCAAAGACAGACACAGACTATGGGAGAGAGAAGACAACATTTAATGACATGCAGCAGGAACAAATAAATGCATGGGGAGTGAAAACAGGTGGGTGGAGACAAAATGTCCAGCACATCATAAGAAGCCTAAACCTACTGCAGCATAACTAAGCCCTAACTATAAGCTTTATCAAAAAGGAAAGTTTTAAGCCCAATCTTAAATGTAGAGAGGGTGTCTGTCTCCTGAATACAAACTGGGAGCTGATTCCACAGGAGAGGGGCCTAATAGCTGAAGGCTCTGCCTCCCATTCTACTTTGAAAACTTTAGGAACCACAAGTAGGTCTGTGCTCTGAGAGAGAAGTGCTCTAATGGGAAAATATGGTACAATGAGGTCTTTAAGATAAGATGGAACCTGATTGTTCAAGACTTTGTGAGAGAGTAGAAGGATTTTAAATTCAATTCTTAATTTAAGAGGGAGCCAATGAAGAGAAGCAAATATAGGGAAATATGATCTCTCGTTCTAGTCCCAGTCAGTACTCTTGCTGCAGCATTTTGGATCAACTGGAGGCTTTTTAGAGAGCTTTTATAACAGCCAGATAACAATGAATTACAATAATCAAGCCTGGAAGTAATAAATGCATAAACTAGTTTTTCAGCATCACTCTGAGACAGGATGTTTCTCATTTTCATGATATTGCAGAGATGATAAAAGGCAGTCCTGTTTATCTCTGCTGTAACCTGTTGAAAATCAAGCTTTAACAGCTTCTTAGGAATCAGCATACATTCAGGTTTGACATCACTCA